>OU744320.1:23687953-23973704 GCA_916610145.1 Eristalis arbustorum | reverse complement strand
CATGGTAAAGGTTGAATTTCCACGAGGAAGAACGAGCAGTAGGGGTAGTCACTGTGTGGTTTGCTAATGAGACGTTGGGAAAGGAAAGAATAACAGCCTAAGAACTTAGAATCCGGTGTGTGCCTTGCGGTTGAAATCCGGAGTGCAAAGAGCTGCCCAAGGAATGATGAAAAAAATGATACATAAATTGTACACACACATGTGAGAGAGAATGAACTGTCAAACGGAACAAAAGCCAATAGTTCGTCAACTGCATTCATTCTAATGCATTCCACATAAGCCCGCACTTGTCTCACTGTCTTTTATTAGATCTTATAAGTTTGACAAGACGCACGCATCGGATTCTATGTTGTACGTTGATTTGTTTGAATTAGTTCACATAGTTTAAAACAGGTGTGGTGCAAGGTGGTCCGATTATGCGTATGGAGTAATCGGTACAAGAAGATTCACTGCTTCAACGGGGCAATCCGTGGCTGCAGAGAGTGCTACGGGCAGCTAACAGGTCCCATACGTAAGATGCACGAGATTCAGTCTTACGACTGTGCGTAGTCGGCCAAAGAAAGGGAAATTCAAAAATCTTGGCAACCTTCGGTTTCAATCTAAGTCAAATCTCCGCGAGAATATGAGGCGTCATACTGCACGACTCGTGAGAGTCACAATTTTAAGCCAAAAAGGGATAAGAGAGATGATCCTGTGGTTGTCTATGCAAGCAGGAAGACCATGCGGGCTAACCAACCAGGAATATTGCAACTAACGGCTGGATGGCGCAGTTGGTTGAGTGCCTGTCCTTGGTTAAAGGGGTCATTGGTTCGAAGCCCAGTGAAAGCAAAAGTTAATATGATTCAATATGGTTTTCAAATCTGGTCCAGTCCCCATGTCCCGTTGGGATAAAATTAACAGCACTGGGCATCAGAATGGAGTAACAATGGTTAAACTAGCAGCCCAATAACCTAACTTAGCCTACAGCACCAACTGAAGGGCGACGTAGCAAAGATAATTTTTTGAGTCCTGGGCTTAAGGTCCAAGGTTTTAACGGGACGGGAGCGTGTTTAGCATTAGCCTGACAGCCGTTTCAATCGGATTTCAATTCAACTGACGCGGGTAGCAAAATACTACAGACGTCAGCCTTCAAAATCCAGATCGTTGTTTCCAGTATGCCTGCATAATTGAGACCTCAGTCTTAATGCCTAGGGCATTTGTGCCTCGGGATTAAATATTCTGGGCTTCCACCTTCGGACTTTTAGTCCTGATATGTTGGGGGTTAGACCGCGCCTACTCTGTCATCAGAGCCTCGTTAGTCCTAAGCAGGATACACCACGTGCAGGTGAGGATGGTATTTTGTAGGTGAATTACAGGTTGTACCACAGCCCGAACAACCTCCTAACTGACATCTGTCTGGCGATTATTTCCATCGGCGGAAGATTGTGGAGTATGTTCAGACGTGCGAGAGTGGTTTTTGATACACACACAGGTCATCTGAGTAATTTGCTGTTGATATCTTTTCGGAGCGAAGTTCGCCGTTTTGCATTGGGTCTGACAACTGATCCCGACTCTAAATGCAGCAAATGTTGTTCGACTTGTCAGCATATTTCTTCCTTTTTATTGTCGAATCGAAAGGACACAAATGGTCCTCTTTGAACTTCCAAACGTAGTCCTTAGATTTTATTGTGTATCCCAAGTGACATTCAGTGATCTTTTCAGAAGTTGGCTACCCTAGATGGGGGGATATGTGTGGCACACTCATGATGCTATAGGCGTTCCATCCTTGGCCGTCGCCTCTTCTGATCGGCTCGTCGAATCAGGTACCTCAGCTGACAAGGAGCCAAGTGGGCACGATCCTTGCGTGCTAATAGTACTGGCAGCACATGAGGAAGGGTACTCAAAGCCGACACTGACACTTCAACAATCCACTCTCACTTCCCCTGAGGCATCTGGGTGCTCTTCCATTGTCACATCAGGACACGAAATTCAATTCGGTCGATAAACACAAATGACATTAAAAAGTCACTCAAGCAATCACTAGAAGGACTGAATGAACTGCGGAGCAAATAAACACCATCAATGGGATGTTCCTTGTGAAGCATGCCTCATTGATTCAACCGCTACAGACCTCTGCTCGAATTCAATGTCCCCCTGCCAGTGGTTGCTTACATTCTCCCATGCAATCAAGAAATCACTAATTACTTCTTGGTCTAAGACGAGGGAAACCAAATAATTTCCATCGATATTGTCAAATGAAACATTGTCCTTCGACTGCACTCCATGGAGTGCCATACGTAATCACACGCACAGACCACATAAACTACACAAATAAGTGCAATCATGTCGAAATGCCACAATTCTAATCGAATGTCCTACGATGGCCTAAGAATGCCTGCAGCCCCTGCCTTCGGGCTCCTTAAGCAGCAACATCTAATTCGATTTTCCGACCTAAGACAACTCCCATGCACCTTCCAATCCAAATCGAACTAGATTCAATGAAAATGAGTCCACCTTCTGTGCCATCTTCATTTGGCCAGAGAACGTGTTTCAGCCTCGATGAAAATCAATATTTTCAATAGGAATTTGGAAATTACACAAAATCAAATTTCACTCCCATTCCGAGTCCGAGAGCAACGGATAATTCATGTCACTCCCCTTCGTCCACCGAAAATAAGCAATCCCAGCGATATTATTCAATCATGTCCAGCAGAATGGGTTCATTAGCATAATTTCTCCATCGCATAAGGAACATCCGCTTCGCATAAAGCTCGAGTTTCTGAATTTCAGAAATTCCGAATATCAGGAAACATCATCAGCTTCTGACGTCGTCCGGACGAGGGTGGCGGTGGGCGCACGCCCGCCTAACCTCAAACAGTACCGAAATAATGTCAAAAACCCTCTCATCATCCCATTGTACGTATTTGTCCAAACCGAATACTAAATGAATTGTTCAGTGTTCAGTGTGTCGAGCAGCGCCAGACCACCGTCCCCATGGAATGCAATCAAATTAAACGGCATTTGAATAGAAATATCCTCGATGGTTCACTTGTAGTGCGCTTGTGCACTTGGAGCTTTGCTGTACTCATTTGGACAGATTGCATGCCGGCTGTCGGCACTTGGTTTGACGTCCAGGCACGATGCAAATGGAATATTTGCTGCACTTTGAAAAAGACCTAAATACCGCACCTCATGTTTCAGTAGATGAAGTGCGTAATAAGCTCATTTCTGGAGCTGGCTATGATGCCGGTGGATGGTGGATGGTGGGTGGTGATTATAATCAATTCATTTACCACCAAAACACTTGACCACTCCAAGCAGCCGAAGCGGCACGCCATGGAACACCTTTGGGAGCTAACCTATCCGACCCGCAGTGGCGTAGTGATTTGTGCATGAAATGCCGATGCACGTGCCTGGATGCACGTTATTGGGCGCATAATTTAGGTGCGGTCCAGGTGTGAGGATATGGCAAGGGAAAAGGGAAAGTAAACCCCCAACCACAAGCATGCATACGCCAGATGCCACGGATGCTTCGATATTTTGCCAATCAATTATTAATTAGCTAAATTCAATCGTCAGTGCGTGCAATGCTGCGTGGTGTTCTCGGCTCGGCAATAATGAATTCTTTTACAGAGGCACATGGTGGAATGCAGCGGCTTGCACAGAGTCATCGATTGACTGACGATTAAGTCCAGCTTTAAGAGGCAGTCCTTGTTTAGCAGGTATACCGGTATGAAGTGAGCGTCAAGATACAAATGTCTCGATAGGGAACATTTCTTGTGAACGAGCCCTTATTTTTTTTTGTTTGTTTGCTATGACATCTGTGAAAAATATTTAGTATACGTCAAGTCATTGAACAGACTAAATCATATTTTTTCATCGTGTTCAAAATGTCGAATTTTGTACCAGAAAGTGATGATTTGCGGCCAGCATTAATTTTTTGTTTTCATTTGAAGAAAAGTCCTGCAGAGTCGCATCGAATGCTTGTCGAGGCTTGTCGAGGTGATTATGCGCTATCAGAAGCAACATGCAAAAGATGGTTTCAACGGTTCAGAAATAATGATTTTGATGTGAGAAAAGAAGAACGTGGAGGACCACCAAAAAAGTTTGAAGACGCCGAACTGCAAACGATATTGGATGGAGATGACATTTTGAGTCAAAAGTTAAATGTTGCACAACAAACAATTTCTGGCCGTTTAAAAGCTACGGGAAAGATCCAAAAGTGTGGAAAATGGGTGCCACATGCATTTAAATGAAAGACAGATGGAAAACCGAAAAAACACTGAAATGTTGCTTCAAAGGCAGGTACCATAAGAAAATCGGTTTTGCATCGGATTGTTACTGGCGATGATAAATGGATTTATTTTAAGAATCCTAAACGGAAAAAATCATGGGTTAATCCGGGACAACCATCAACATCGACCAAATCGGCAAAACCAGATCGATTCGGCAAGGAGAGAATGCTGTGTGTTTGGTGGGACCAGAAAGGTGTGGTGTACCACGAGCTCCTAAAACCTGGTGAAGCCGTTAATACCGATCGCTACCGACAACAAATGATCAATTTGAACCATGCATTGATCGAGAAACGACCAGAATTGGCCAGAAGACACGGCAAGGTAATTTTCTCCAATGCACCGGCACACAAAGCAAAACCGGTTCAGGATACAATCAAAACACTTGGCTGGGGGCAGCTACCCACCCGCCGTATTCACCAGATTTGGCTCCTTCCGACTACCATTTGTTTTCATCGATGGGACACGCATTGGCTGAGCAGCACTTCGATTCCTACGAAGAAGTCGAAAATTGGGTGTCTGATTGGTTTGCCTTAAAAGACGAACAATTTTATTGGCGTGGTATTCACAAATTGCCAGAAAGGTGGTCAAAATGTGTAGAAAACAAGGGCCAATACTTTGAATAAAATGTTTTTACCATACTTTCCTATTAATAATAAGTGTTTTAAAAAAAATTCATACCGGTATACCTGGTAGGATTTTTTTCACGGCCCCACCTCTTTCTAGTCACTAACCAACGATTATTTCCTGTCTAGAAAAAGCTTCTCAAACTTCACCGTTCGGAGTCGGCGTAAAATTGTAGATCCCTTCCACTCGTGAGAGAATGACAGCATGTAACACACGAGTGGTTGCTGAGAAGCTAGGCCCTGGCCCCATATATATGGTGTATATGTTAGTTGCATGAAATTATTTTTATCTTCAGACATTTCCTATTCATTTCTCTTCGTTGGTTTTTCTTTCGTCGTTCATCTACACCAACGTGAGCATTGAAGTCACCCATCAGGATATAGGCTCAGCAACCCTATCTAGGTCCGCATCAACTTCATCCAGGAAAGCCGCGTCATCTGACTCTAGAGTTGCACTGAAGCCAAAGTTGACCTATCAGGCTTAAAGCTTAAGATCCTGACCCTCAGCCTCAACGGCATCCACTTCAATACCCTGCCTGTGAGCCTGGGACTTGTGCAGACATTTGACGTGCAACTCCCGACAGGAAGAGTTCTAGAAAGGTTCACAGTTCTAGATCCCATTTGCTTGGTTGAAGAGACACCCACAATATATAAACTATGATTGGCAGAGTTGGCTTCTTCCACAAGCTGGAGATTATTTCCTTTGAGTGATGGGACGTTCTAGGTGAGCATCCTAAGTTGATGCTGTTATTTGGAGAGTGATCTCCGTACGCACTGGTGCTTGCATGGCATGATTTTCGCCACGCCCCTGTAATGGCTCATGAGAACACTGCCGAGCGGGAAGACTGGTCACCAGACGGGCGCATACTGCCACCATTCTGGCCTGGATCCAAATGGGGCCCGATCACACCAGCGTAGGCGGTATCCGATGCCTTTTCTTTCTCTTTGTCACGCAGGACTTGCGCTTCGTTAGCTAGGTTTGGGTTGTATGAAGAATAGTTTTTCTTCTTCTTTGATTGGCGCTAGAGTCCGGGGTGGATCTGGACATGCCGCTCCAGCCAGCGCGATCCTTCGCCAGCTGCGTACACCAAGTTGGTTGAGGTCCTTTTCCACGTGTGTGCGCAATCTCGTTCGAGGACGTCGTCTGTTGCGCTGTCCCAATATCGAAGACTCTTCGGGAAGGAGCTGTGGTGTCCATCCCCTCTACATAACCTAGTCATCTTAAGCGTTGGATCCAAAGACGCTTAACAAAGTGCATGCCGCTGTACAGCCCGTACAGTTCTTGGTTGAACCTTCTCCTCCAACGCCATCAACGCAAACAGGACCAAAGATCATATGCAGGACTTTTCTCTCAAAACAACCAAGAGCTTCTTCATCCGCTTTCAAAAGCGTCCATGTCTCTGTGCCATAGAGCAGGACAGGGATGATCAGAGTGTTGTATAAGGTCAGCTTGTTGTTTTGAGAGATAGCTTTTTCCCCAATTGCCTCTTGAGCTCAAACAAGCAGCGTTTGATCTCGGTACTGGTGTTATTGTCCGTATTTGCTCCAGAGCCGAGGTAGACGAAGTTCTTGACTACATAAGCTCTGTCCGAGACGTCGATATTGTGCGCCCTTCCGTGATGACAGCATGAACTTTCCGCTTCCACTTCAATGCCAACAAACGCCTCATTGACGGCTCGCTGTGTTTGTCCAATCGCGTCAATATCGTTCGCGTAAGCAAGATTGTGCCTTGGGACTTACGTTTGATTTTCGCAGTTGCCTAAAACCTTTTTTGACATTGAAGGTCTCGGTGAGTTCGTTACCGACCTTGATGGAGCAGCGAGAGTTCTCCATTGCCAACCTGATGAGCTTGGCAGGAATGTCATAACTAGACATGGCGCTGTATAGCTCGTCTCTATGCACGCTGTTATATGCGGTCTTGAAATCGACAAATGGGTGGTGGACAAAATTTCCCACACCCCAAATTCGTTGCACGTCCCCACCACGAGTCTGCTGGGATGCAGAATAAAGCGTGTATATTTCAGTGAGGATAAGAATTTTATGCTGGCAACATTTCTTTTCTGTGTACTTGCAACCACTCGTGTTGTGCGTGCTTTTGTTCTCTCAAGAGTGAACGAACGAAGTTGAACGGCGAAGTTTGAGAAGCTTTTTCTAGACAGGAAATACTCTTTGAGCATTGTCAGTGACTCGAAAGAGGTGGGGCCGTGAAAATTGTTTTCGTCGCACAAAGCAGGAATCGAATCTACGACGTCGAGGTTGGGGTAGACGCACATACCCACAACACCACGGGCCTTACAAGCAAATAATTCGCAAAACTCAAGATAGAACCAAAGTTACTATACTAACTACGAAAAAATGGTATCACACAATCCAAACGGAATCATAAAATCTGACATAAATAACTTGTAGTAGAAACAAATAACAAAAGTCCATTTCATTCGTATTCAGTGACACAACTCTCACGAACTTCGATATTCGTAGTAGATTTTTCACTACGATTCTACTACAAACAATCGACCACAATCGGCGTTCGTGGTACGTTTTCGATAACGACGGTGATTATCAAGGATCAATGGAAAAAACAGGCTGACGCTCACCCCAAAAACAACCCACAGCATAAGCCTTCGAATCGATTTAGCGCCAGTTCTCATTCGGCTTCGACGTACAGGTCTTACCTTTTATCCGAACCACCCCGATTACTTTCAAGTTTTGAAACGCCTCCATCTCCGGACTGAAGTAGGCTAAAGTGCACCAGCTTCCTTCAGACCCCGTCACTCACCACTCTGCGGTTCGCCAACTGCTCGTCGTCCCCACAATGCTTAATGAAGGCTCCGCACACCAGGAACATCCAAGAGAACAATATCCTCTAACCTGATGGAGAACACCTCCCCTCGAGCAGCTTCGGTTTGCACATCCTTGCTGCACTCGTCAATGGCATTCCCTTCCGGGTGTGTGCCGACCATCGACACAAGCAGGAATCCATCCATATTACATCGTTCATCGGCGAATGCTCTCTGTATCCCAAAATCGATGGCAATCGGAAAGTAATACAAAAGGGGTGCCGCTCGACAAAAGCAAACACTCTTCATGATACAAGGCGTACGGTGCATAAGCACGTGACCTAATTTCTCTGGCCCAAGATTCAATGCGAAGGGGCGTACGTCATTCGATTCATCTGGCAGCCAGGAATGCTCCTGCATCCGCTCGCTTTTCGCTTGCCGTGATGTCATTCTTGGCGTGGCGGTGAACAAATGTCAAACCTATTCCATGTAAGGTTATGCAAAATGAATGCGAGATCCCATGTATATTCATTGCACATCCCGTGTCCTTTGTCTATGTATGCACTAAATCCCACCTATCCCCCAATCTCCCAATATCCTGGTTCCGCTTATCGTTTATGGCAGAAACAACGAGCTTCTGAGTACATCATCGTCGTCATCAGCAGCAGCACCATCCACACACAGTTGTACACCATCGCCTTGTCGAATTATCATCGTGTGTGCCATGCTTGTGTTTACTCTCTGTGCCAAAAGCAAACGACAAGCAGCAGCCAGCAGCACATGCAGTTGACTATCTCCCCGTCTCTGTAACAACAAGTCAAGTCAATGAAGTTACATATTCGTAATCAGGGAGGAGTCCTTAGATGGGAATGTGCTGATAGATATTTCCCTTCGATAGTAACGTGTCAGACATGAGACACCACGATGGATATCATGTTAGCTCGAGGTTGGATTCGGAAATATGTTTCTTTCTCAAAAGTGGATCATCTGGAAGAAGGACGAGAGCAGTAACAAGAATTCTGTGAGCTTGGCCACACAGTGGTCAGCGAAGTGAAACAATGCCGGACTTTAAGAGCTGGCTTTATTTCGTTTAGCTTGTGAGTGATTTAATGTGCGCCAAGCACAGGGGGCTTAAGTTCGCTCTTCATCTCACTGAAGTTTGGTCACTCAAACAATGTTTTCGATCCACGTAGGCAATAATACAGAACGCCAACGAAAAGGACATTTGTGTCATAAGGGGTGACCAGATAAGAAAGATGTTCCAATTCACTCAATGGACTATAATAGCCAGGATAGCGAAGTCGAGACTAAAGTCGAACAAAGCTGCTGGTGCAGACTCTTTAAAGCAGCTGGAGATGAGGTGGTAGACCACGTGCACCGACTCATCTGCAATGTTGACGAGTAGAACCCCAGCATCGTTAGCCCTATCTACAAAACAGGGAGATCCCTTAACCTCTTCCAACTACCGAGGGATAAGTCTAAACATCGCGTAAGATATCTTCTGTGTCTTTGCGTGAGTGCGTGAAATTTATAAATACCCTTATAGCATAGACAAGAAGTATACAGATGTCCCGGGCTTGCTTATTGTTTCCGTGGCAGACAGAGCTTTCCGAGTAAGTACAACGAAGGACAAAGGACGTTCGGTTGGAGGAAATCACATTCAATGGGGAAAGATCTTACTTAAAGATCACCTTTCAACAAACGAAAACAAACCAGAAAACATGTTTCTTACCTAAGAGAGACTAAGCGCATAATCGGTTAAAACGTAGGCTATCTTTCTTATTTGATGAAGTTTGACTTCAATTCGCACATCAATTGCATAACGCACCCAGGCAGTTGGAATTCACACTAACCCTCGTTTGCTTTTATGAATCGCCTGATATCCCACTCCACGCTGTGTGTAAATTGTTGTCAGGTAAATCGGAAAAAAAATGGTATTTGCGTTCGGTTGCCCAACAATTGACACATTTACAGTGAGCCGCAAAAGTAAGCGTGTAGCATACTGTCTGTATATCGATGTAATGTGGATAACAAAATCTTAAACGGGGACTCTAGAGAAAAAAAAAAACATAAATGCAGTCTTCTCTAGTTATAAATGAAAGACGATAATGTATAAATGTGGCGAAATTTTCATCAGTAACAGAGTCTCTAGCTTGCAAATGGTGCGGACATGGGTTAATCTTGAGAATTTGCAAGTAACCAAACGCTCTTCTTTTTTCGGAGTGAATATATAATTTTGACGCTCACTGTATATACGATCTATGCTCCAAGTCCATCCTACCATTGTGTCGACTTTCTGCTTTTGTGAATTTCGATTTTACTTATCACTTTTTCTCATATGAGTGAGGCATCTGTTTTGTTTCTGTGATTATAGCTCCGTATCAGCGCTGTGTTATGCCGGAAAAGTTGACAAAATGTTCACATTAAGACAGATCCTGGAACAAACCCAAAAGATGCAGAGTTCATAGAGAGGCCATGTCTACTTTTGACATTCCCACCAAGCTCGTCAGGTGACGCAAAATGCCGATGGAGAATTCTCGCTGCTCCACCAGGTCGGTAACGAACTCACCGAGATCTTCAATGTCAACAAGTCTACGCGCTGTCAAGTGATTTCTTCAATATCGGATAAGATCCATTCGGGACGATTCTTTATCCTGGAGAAGATCGTGCAAAACTCCCTCGGCAACACTAGAGGCACGATCTTCCAGAAGTACAATTATTCGAAATGCGGGCGACATAGACGGGATTGGCCAAGCACAGCAAGCAGTCAATGAGGCATGTGCTTGTTAGGAATGAGGACAAAACAAAGTATATGCTACCATCGAGAACTAGGACGCGCACCATCGACGTCTGGGACAGAGCGAGCACCATAAACTTTGTGGTAGTCAAGGGCAACCTCGGTTGCCAAGTAAACAGTGCGAACAAGTTCAGTACCGATAACCTAAACGCTGTATCTTCGAGCTCAAGGTATAATCGAGTAGAAGAGCACTCTCTTGGAAGACGTTGATCCCAGTCCTGCCGT
Organism: Eristalis arbustorum; assembly: GCA_916610145.1. Taxonomy (NCBI): domain Eukaryota; kingdom Metazoa; phylum Arthropoda; class Insecta; order Diptera; family Syrphidae; genus Eristalis; species Eristalis arbustorum. Next base: position 23,963,005 of record OU744320.1, on the reverse strand, counting down.
TTGGCGCGGAAGCCTGGACGATCTCAAGAGCGGATGAAGAAGCCTTTTGTCTTGTCTGTACGAGCGGTACACCTGCCAGGCGTCGGCGGGTCCAACGACTAAGGTGGCCAGGTCATCTAGAACGCATGGACAACACTGCTCCAGGTCTTCGACTCCAAGAGCATTCGCACGAAACCGATAGCGCACAAAAGTGGAGAGGGACTCAACCAACTTGGCGTGCCCAATGCGAGGTAGAGGTAGACCAACTGTTGGGTCCATTGTGTCCGTGGTTATGTGTACTACTACCATAAGACCTTGGTACTACTAGATGCTACTGCATTTGAAAACTTTGGGAGGTATTTCAGCTCTACACCGCATAAGTCCACGAGATCTGCAAAGTAGTGTCTACGTTAGGTTAGGTTAATGGGCTGTCAGCGAAATTGCAAACGCACTTAGACCATCGTGGCCCAATCTGATACCCATAGCCGTTAAATTGGTATGGCAAATGGTGACTCGATCAGACTTGAGAACCAGAAGCATATTAATCCCTATTCTCACTGGGATTCGAACCTGGGACCCCTGTAACCAAGGAAGTGTCTGCTCAAATACTACTTCCCTCTCTTTGCTGGGGCTGGGCATTCGCAGAGTAGATGTTGGATAGATTATATTTCTTCCTCATCTCCACAGCTCCTGCTAAAGTCGTTACCTGGTATGTTCAGTCGTGATGCATGCGTTCTATGGCACAGTGTTCGGAGGGGGTCGCAGTCAGTGTTCGCACCTCATTACGATTAAAACTGATCAATTATTTAGGATTTTTTTTATTTAGCCTCTGTGACAAGACCCTAGCTGTTGCTCTGTTTGCCAGACTGAGCCAGGGCTTCGTCTTCTAGTTATCTTCTCATAGAGCTAAGAGGCATGAGCCCGAAAGGGATTGCTTGGGATACTTCAAGCTCTGATCCCATCGTCGTGAGGTTGTCCGCGTTTTCGCTTGAATGTCACTATGGCCAGGTACCCAGGGCAGGACTCCTTGGCCCGTTCGAGCTTGTACCGCGTTTATGAAATAAAGCACCGTCTTGATGTAGCCAAAGCTCGGATATGTCGACGTCGGCGACCTCTAGAAAGTCGTTAAACATCGCACTTAGCATGCGTTCATTGACCGGGTCTCGCTCATCCTTCCTGTCAAAGTTCTCCGTTTCGAAAAAATTAATTTCCTAGACGTAAAGACGAGATGCTGCCTGAGAATTCAAGAAGCCAAGAGTCAAGCAACACCCTATACCGACGCATGGTCTTATTGTAGTCTAGCCTGAATGACACATACTCGCAGGTTCCTGTGATGTCTTCTTCCGGTTCAGATCTCGGGCCATTGCTCCACGTCAAGTGCTCCGAAAGTGCTTTGTTTGTTTGTTATGACCACTACTTGTCCCGGCCCTTGAACCCTCAAGTTGCACAATCAAGTACTGACTCCTTAGCGAAGCCGTATTCTTAGAATAACTCCATTATTCCTCCATCATCATCATTTTTTGAACAGTGCGCATCCCTTCCGTCCCGTCAGAAGACGTACATTTCTGTCTTCACTTGACATCCCTGACAGCTGCATTATTTGACAGAGGAGAAAAACGAAGCAAAATATATTGAATTCACGGAGCGCAGATACATTATCCTTCTCCCTCGGCCGTCGGGTCGCCGTCGGTGGCTGAAGGCGAAAGCGCAAGTTGCAGAAACAAATATGTATGCATTTCGTGAACCGTTGCCGCACACCGTATTGAAACGTCAAAACGTGAGTGCTGAGCACAACCTCGTTGGGTTTTAATGTGCATTGTACGGGTAGCGTGTGTTGACATAATGCATATCTTAACATGGCATGTTGGGTGCGGATGAGCGGGCGACGACAAAAGGGTCTCCGGGTCTCCGGGTCCCCCGATCCTCGGTTCCCAGTTTCCGGGTGGGTGTTCTGCACAAAATGGAAGATGTTTGGCGTGGCGTAAAATGCAAAAATTCAGCATTATGCACCCGTGAGTGCGTGATGTTTATATGAGCGAGCGTGTGCCAGTGTGTCATTTCACTCGTAGCGAGCAGGTCGTTGACAGTGAAATGTCAAATATGAGTAGGTATGTGCGCGTACACGCCCCAGAATCCTAGCCCAGGGAAGTGAAGGTCCTGTGAGCGTCGTTTTTGTGGCGTCCCTGATGCAGTCGCTTGCAGTGCACGTCCATTGTTGCCGGCGGAACGCAAACTGATGGAAATATTTGTATTTCGTTTATCCACCACCCGCTGATCTCAATTTTCGAATGCATGCAGCCTTGATGAATAAACGAAACGCCAACGCGTCTCGTTCTCTCGTTCAAGCCAAGAGCGGTTTGTGGATCACATCAACCGTGTTTGCAGTTCACGCTCATGCTGATGAACACCATCGACCGCGTGAGTGCGAGTGCGAGTGCTTCGAGAGCTGAAAACCATCAATGCCGTCGGCCCATAAAGGTCACGCCGATACACACTGGAACGGCGGTCTGTGTTCGTTACGAGGAATCAATGGGAACGACTACAATGGGCGACGGGGGAGTCGTTATCATCGTCCCATCAGCAGAAACCATTCGGCGTCAGCTTGTGTATTGGAGCATTTCCATCCTCATGCCAATCCTCGGAATGGGTCTAAGGCCCCCGAAACGAAACAAACAGAAAAATATCAGAAATAACAGCCCTTCACTCCGAACACATCCCATGTGTGGCACAGAGTGTGACGTGATTGACCCAGTTGATGTGAAGATTTCTCAAAATCCGTGTAATCACTTGTAATGCGCTATTTTGTCATTCAAGCACCGAGAGTCCTCGTGTGCGGGTGGATATACTGTAACCATTGGATGCAGAGAATCAGGGATTCCATGAGAAATCGAATTTTGCTACACTTCGTTTTACCCTCAGTCGTCGTGCTTGCCAGCCAGCCTGCCAGTCTTGGCTTGCCAAATCCAAAACGAGGACATGAAATGTCAATGTGTGTTGTACTTAGTTTTGTTTCTCCCACTGTGTCTGGGGGAGGCGGCCCCCCCATTCCCGGTGAGGGCTTCAACATGAGTGATTTGTAAATTTCTCTGCGCACTGAATGACACAATTTTTCACTTCGAATTGAGATTCTGTGTTGAGATTTGCATATTATGTGCCGTCGCACGTCGATGGGCGACGATGTTAGCACGAGGCATGTAAACTAGTTACGTTTGCAGATTGACAATATCTACGAAACAATGACATTTAAACATTTTTTTTCGCTCGTGTTTCAGCCGAGAGCTGGGGTTTCAATGACTCGCGACTGGGCATGAATTTGAATGAAATTTTCGGCAAAAATGATTGCAAATTTCGTTTCGTTTCTGTGGAATTAAATTTGCTATCCTCTTAAAGGGGGATCATGTGATTTTGGCAGCACTAGCTGTCAATGTTTGGCTGTGGGCTACATACTTTGATGCGAATTTTCCAACGAATGTGTGTTGGAATGCAAACACAACGTGAATGTGAAGACAGTTGGGACAAAATCTGACACATGCCACTGAGGTGCTTTGTTTCGTTTCGAAATGAAAAGTTGTCATTTTTAGTTTGACTAGTTAATCATCAACGTCACATTTCGAATGCTTGAATGCACATTGTTATGTCGACTTTGATTGATAATTAGTGCGTCGTTGAAAAAAACATTGTTCTGTCGACTTGAGTGCCAGATTCGAGTTCGGCGTTGAAAAAGACCTTCAGCCAGTGAGAGAAGGGACTTGTTGACGCTAAACACACACTTTTTAACAGCAAAAGCGTACTTTAACGCAAGTGCCCATAAAAGGCGGTGAGTCTAGTCGCAAACAGCGAACATTCCACAACGCATCCACCCGTGCGTCGCTATGACCACACCGTTTTATATGTACACATTGGCTTTTTCGAAGGCACTAAGCATACCATATACATATACTAAGCATACCTTATTTTGAGTTTCGTCCCGAAAATATTTTACATGGAACATTTTGTTCCGCGCGATTTTTTTGCTATTGTGAGTTTCACGCAAACAAAATTCCACTTTGAATAAGCTGTGACATTTTGAACATAGATTCTGGTGCTTTGACAGTTGTCAAATATAGAGGAATTTTAAAAGGCAATTAGCACCAACATTAAGACGTACTCTATTGCGTTAAAAATGTTGTGCCAACAAGCGAAAAGAGTAGTAAAACTAGAAGTTCCAAGGAGTTAAAGAGATAATTCCAATCTTGTGAAGCGTAAAGCATTGTAAGATTAATGCTTGATAAGATAATGGTTAACACATTTGTTTTTTTGTCTCTGTTTCAACGGCATTGTCGCCTAAATTAACCATTGCTCAAATATTTTCTGGACGTGTTAACGAACTCATTGTCACCAGCACAACAAAAGTTTGAAATACCCGGGGATTGATATCAAAACGGAGTTGACAGGAACTATGAGGTTAGCTTGGCACAATCATCTTTTGGCCTAGTGATAGCCTAAGTTCTGGATACTTTTGAACAGGTTCTTTGCCTAGAATTATCCTTAGCACAACATGGGTAGTTGCTGAGAAGCTTGGCCCGTCTACCGGCTGTCTCACATATTATTACCATTACAATTACTTACTTGAGGTGGCGCTAGAATGTGTGTGTTAGCCCAATTGTGGGATTAAATCCACCAACTTTGCTAGCGCACTGGAAGCTAGATGTCCGCGTCTCTCGGTTAAGACCCCCCGCTGCCCTATCGCCGTTCATATAAGGATCAAGGCGGGAAATGCTTACATTGGTGTGCATTCTCTTCCTTCGTCCATGTTTCTTCTTGCCATTTTATTGAAATGTCACTTGTCAAAATTTGTTTTCCAGATCAAATGAAATTCTATGTTTGTTCCCGTACTCAAAATAAGCAGCACAAAACAATAAAAATCGAAGTCTGTTCCCGTATGACAAAACGAGCGCTCTCTCGAGACAGTAAGAAACTTGCCCACTCTGTCCATTTCTGTCGGTAGTTTGTTGGTTTTCTGTCGAATCAATTGATGTGTCAAAAACTAGAACTTAGTTTTGGGGCCTCTTCAAATGTTTTGAATTAGTTTAAATGTTTTTGAATTCTATGTTCGTAAGAATAAGAACCATATGAAATTCCAATATTCCAAGATCCACAAGTTTTCCTGTAAAAGTTGACATATGGCATCTCTCTCATCGTGAAGAACGCAATAAGCTGTTAAAAATGACATAAGTTACACAATTGGTTAAATTGCGTTCCCGAACATTCCTGATATTTTGCTTCTCTGCTAGATGTTTTTACCCCCATTCCCTCAAAAAAATTGCAGTCTTCATAATTTGGTGCAGAAAGTATTGCAACACACCTACTGTTTAGAAAAAAAAAACACCCTTTATTTCCTCGCCAACGACGTAGACCCCTCCAGTTGTTCTTGGCCGATGGGCTAGTTTCCTATGACTCACCAGCGATTGGAGAAAATTAACGCATCTGTCATCTCTTCCTCCCCCAGTGACAGCTCCTGTCAATGCAGGGTTTGTTCATTGTTGCAAAACACACACACGTCACTTCTGTCATTTATTAATCGTAAAAAAATACAAACAATCTTAAAACATTACACATCTAATGACAACTGATTTTTTTTTCTTAACAACTACACTTTAGATTTAGAGCAATGGACCGAGGCGGTTCAGAATTGAAATTTTCATTTTGTTTTAATCGCTGACTCAACCATCCAATTGATGGTTCACTCATTTGTCGCCACCTCCCCAGAATAAAAGCGCAGTCATCTACTTTCTGCTCTCTGGCTGGGCGTCACCTTGACTAGTCCCCGTGTAAACGTAGTTGTCGCGTCCCACAATGCCAGTTCCCTCGGCGTCGCCCAACCATGGGTATTTGCTGGGGCATTCCCGGCACGTCTCCATGTATCGGGTATCTGTGATGTTCTTCTCGGGATTCTTAAAGGCCAGTCCGCAGTAGTTGGAGGTGGCGCACGGCTTCGAAGCGGTCGGGATACGTTTCTGGCAGTCCCACGAGTCAATGCTGTTCAGCTGGCGCAGCTCCTTGGGATCGGTGATCCATGTGAGTGCCTGGGTTACTGTCACGATGTAGACGTCAGGTCTGGAATGGGAGGAAGAAAAAAATAGAGAAAGATTAGAAAATGTGTTAAGTGTCACGTGATTGATACTGGTGCTGGTGACGCTAGTGGTGGTCGTCGTCGCCATGTGTCATGTCCTTCGTGGGCAATTCAAACACCTACGCCCCGTCCGAGAAGAACTCAATCGAAACCGAGTGGTTGAAGCATGTTACAACCATTTGCGAACACCAGTGGAAACACCGTTGCTGCTTGGAGCCGCTCCATGGCAGAGGGATCGAAACCTGAACAGGAGCAGGGGCAGGAGTTTCCTTTTGGAAACCTAATCGATTTCCAGCAGCACTGGCAGATTGTAATTTAGAGGGTGTTCTTGGGTCTGATGCAGTGTGCGGAACAACCGAACGGTTCCGCTCCACCAGATTTATGTCTACGGGGATGGAGGTGGGGTTGCCTCTGCGCTGGTGTGTGTGTGTTTTTTTTCTCGCTCGTATTCTTGATAAAAGTGTCATCATCGAAATGTTTATGGCTGTCGTTAAGCTATGTTTGGTCATAAAGTCGGCATCGGGACCCGGGCCATGGGTCTGCATTAATTTATTCAAAGCGTTTACAGGCGCCCGGTGGAGGAACAATGCAAACGAAATAAAGTTTGCACTGGGAACATCCTCTGCGGCGGGGGTGGGAAAGCGGCCCCCTCCCGCGAAGCGGGTGGACCTGAAATTAAGTCCTATCTCATTTCAGATAGGAATCACAAGTTTTTTTTCTTGTTTTGTTTTGAAGTGAAGTTTCCCTTTCTGCAGTGTACGTTGAGTTTTCCACCGGGAAGGAGGATGTGCTGCCGCAGTCCGAGAAATTTGGCTGCATCCCTGTGTGGGTGGCGATCGGGGGTGGGATTCGACTGATAAATTGGTTTGTGGCTAGTCGGCATTACTCTCGAAGTGAAACGGAAATTGAAGTCATTTCGCAATGAAGTTACTTGACGCTTGATGGACTAAGTTGTCAGGTAGTTTGACTGACTTGGAATTCGAACTGAGTTTATCATTTTTTGAGAAGTGGGAGATGATGCCGATTGGCAAGAAGGCACACAGGGTTGAAATTCGATTTGGAACGACTTACCTTACCAACACACGCTCTTCGATTGTTTGAGTAGGTCTTTGAATATAAATCCAGCAGTTCATCATTTACAGACCGAACCTTTCATGCCGCTGAGATGGACGGAGAACGAACCTGGAAGTTGCGGTGTGAGTAGTTGCGATCCTCGGGCTGGATGGCAGTGTTGTTTGTGTGTCCGTCCTTGGTTATAGGGGTCATAGGTTCGAATCCCAGTGAAAGCAAGGGGTAATATGCTTTTATCTGGTTTTCAAATCTGGTCCAGTCACCGTTTGCGTTTGGGATCAAATGAACGGCCCTGGGTATCACAGTGTGATGACAATAGCAGCCCAATAACCTAACCTAACCTAACTACCCTCGGTCAGACATATTCTGAGTTCAATAGTCTCTTTTTTGTGGAATCGCACTTGATGATGGGAAAGTTGGTTGCAGTGCAGCTATTGTCGAACACGACTAGCCAAGTCTAAGTTCTTCACGATTCCTCCTTGTGGAGACGGGGATTGTGATGTCTGCGATTCAGTGCAAGACGCTAGTTTACAAAGCGATATGCTGCGGAATGGCTTCTACAAGGAAGTCCGCATGTGATTCAAAAATGAAATAAGAAGAAAGCTGAGCGATCGTCATGGAGGCTGTTTTTTTTATGGTAACATTGACTGCAGCTAATTTCCTCTAGAAAGTCATTGGTCGGACTTGCTGCAGAAACCATTGGACTCTTGGTTGATATAGATATTCAATTCCTGTTCATTTACTCTTTAATCACAGCCTGTAAGTACAGTTCTTATTCCAAATTTCCATCAAACCATCTTATGGGATAGATTTCAGACCCTCCAGCGTTGGCGTAGACTAGCATAACCACGACGACCCTCAGCTGCTAATTCAAATGACGACGCATTGCAATTAATATAATAACTTAATGTAATACAGATGGCCCTATAACTTGTACAAGGCCTGGGCCTCGCTTCTCAGCAACCACTCTTGTTGTGAGTCCAATGGTACTATCACGAGTGGAAGGGACCTACAGTTTAATGGCGACTCCGAACGGCCATGTTTGAGAAGCTCTTTCTAGTGAGTTATACTCTTTGAGCATTGCAGGGACTCCAAAGAGGTGCGGCCGTACAAATTACGTTGGATGTGCGGGGAATTGAACCTTAGGTTCATGTGCGAAGAGGTCGACGCCACACCCACCACACATTGCAAACATTCCATGCAGACTAATGAAACACAGCTCAGTTAGGAGCTCTTTCCTCTTAACCTTATCGTTGAAGGAGCTCTAAAAGGTTGTCATTCGCTTCTTCACTTCAAACTGTTGGACATATTTGAAATACATGCAGCAGCTAACTAACATCTGAGCCCAATGCTGACAAGTTAAAAAAGCTTCAAATCAATAATCTTTCTAGACTTCCGTGGAAGTCTTCGAACTGGTTGCTGTGTGCTTCTCTGTGCGTATACGCTCGGAATTTCAAACTCTTACGCCGAGTTGCCTTTGATGCCCTTCTGCATCATCACACAGTGAAAGTACATGCAAAAAGTAATAGTTTTATCGTTCGATGTCACTAAACATTGAGTAAAGTATTTTCGGCAAAGACCATGATAATCGATAGGGGTACTATACTGGCTCAAGAAAGAGGTCATTGTAGGTGCGAGAGTGACTCAGTCGTTAAATGACATAATTTTTTATTTCAAACAGTTCCCGTAATTGTCGGCCATCTCTTGACAAGATGACTGATCAATTCAAAATTAGCGATGGGCAATTGCGAATAAAAACAATCGAAAAATTTGATTGTTCTCGCAATCGCAATTATTCGAATTCAATTTGAAGGAGTCGATTGTGTATTCGTCGATTGTTCAAGTCGGTGAGCCTTGCAATTGCCCATCTCTTTCTCATTTCGTTTTACTACTTCAATTTAAACTTTACATTTATAAGAGTGAGAGTACAATCTTCTCACCAATTGGGTGAGATGGATGGAGAATACAGTCGAACCTCCAAAATTCAAATAGCCACGGAAACCAATATTTTTTAACAATTGCGAATTTATTCGATTGTAAATTTCATTCGGAATCGCTAAAAATGCACCTCATGTGATGTTGGGACCTGTAACCTAGGAATGACGACCTATCCTCTCTCTGTGCCTCCTCTAAGGCGGGCTCTACACGTTCTAACTCGGAGATCATAGCCAGTGTTTAAGAAACTGAGATGTTTTTCATTTGATAACAGATCAACTCCTGCTGCTTATTGTGCTGAAAAAAATCGGCAGCCACAATCGATGGAGAAGAACAGCAACTGCACCAGTCATCGGTTCATAATTTTGCTTTTCGCTTTGCTATTGCTTTCGATCAGAAGTACATCTTGAAGCAGCTCAATGTGTCGGTTGCTACAATCGAATGTTAACAAAATACTTGCACTTGCTATTGCTTTCGATCAGCAGTGCATCTTGAAGCAGCTCAATGTGTCGACTGCGGCAGTCGATAGGAGTTATCTCCAACGTTCAGTTGAAGAATGTCCCTTTCAGCGTTTCCGCCACAAGAGCCGATCTATTCCCTTGTCGTCCTGTCCTCGCGTTTGTTTTTAATCGAAAAACTTTTGGAGCGTTGTTGTCTACGCATTCTACAGGATCTAGCCACCCGGGGTGGGAGACTCGAATTTAGTTTGACAAAGTCGATGTCGCTGAACAGCCGGTAAGGTTCGTCGTTGAATGTGTATACTGGACTAAAGACTATCCAAAGAAACGGAGAGTCCAGTCTGGGACTAACATCCACTGGAAAATGTTGATGAAACTTAGTTGGCGTGGCCGAACACTTGTCCAAAAATCCTTTAAGACAATTTGCTATTTTAGTATGATACAACTTAGTGCTTGTCTTCTCAATTCTTTGATTGGGGTTTCTGAATCGAGAGATTTCTGAAGAGCTTGTGACCCGTGGCCTTATTGGTGAACCTCGATGTGTAGCTTCGATCCCTGACCACATCATTATTATGTTGTTCATCACAATGGCCTCGGGCGTCGGAAAAGCCTGCGATTGTCACTAATCACCCGAATGCATATCTGAGGCAGATTGTCTTGGCAGCCACCCGCTCGCTCCAATCAAATGTTTAACAAAATACAAGCATTTCAAGTATGTGCATTTAACTTGGCAGCATACAAACCCACAGCCAACAGATGTGCACCGAATTATGCGAAACAATATCATCTGCGGTATCAACGTTCTGAAGCTGTCGACTTTGTGATGACTTTCGGCACAACCCGTGTGCGGCAACTAATTACACAGCGCAGCCCTGTCGTTAGGTGTTTGCAATTGTTCCAAGAATTCAAGAAAATCTCGCATACGTATGCCGCTGCAAGCTCAGCACCTCTCTTCCCCAGACGGGTGTAATCAACTCCACGTGTGTGACTTCGAATGCAATTAGCCCGGCGAACTTTTGGTTACCGTCACTTTTGATGTGCTCCCCATCACCGGATGGAATAAAACTAATTAGCTTACCCAAATCTCAGCGTGCATAGTTTGTGTATGTCTCTTTGGCCCTTACACATACTCGCCCGCAGTCGCGGTGACTGAAAGGGTTGTCTGCCTCAAAATCCACAGTGAGCGGTTGCGACGGATCCCAGCGCAACGCGATTTGTATCAAAATGTTCATTTGATTTTGAAGTAAGTCGGATTTTGAATGAGCCCAGCTCAGAGGTTTTCACGCTCACTCGTCGCGTTAATTAAGGAATTTGCGCGGTTCGAGGGCCGTCAATGACGCCGCTCTGAATCATCCCAAAAAAAACAGGCACTCCACTCGTTTCAAAAATAAAAGCATGGGATCCAAAGTGCAGCCCACGGGCACCGCAAACAGACAAAAAATGCATTAAGGCGCACATTTGTAATGGGTTCCACATTATGGTAAGCATTTCGTTGCGAATTCCATTTAATCCCCTCAGCATGTGGTGTATGTGCGTGTCGGAGAGCCAATATTTTAATTTCATTGCCGAACATGGGCGTAAAAGAAGAATCTAATTTAAATGAAAATGAGTTTTAGTTTTCATACCGGCGCCAGTTAGAATTAAGCTTGTGAATGATTTAGTCCGAATTCTTTAATCCACCGATGCTGCTTTTGGCTTTGGATGCATTTGTCGAACATTGAATAATTAATTTGGTCGTTGTTTGTGTGTGCTTTTTTTTTTCAATTTTTTGCTTGAGCTTAGGATATGTGATATCTGGGTTAGTTTGTTTTGGGTTTTAGGGTAAGGTGCGTTGGTTTGGTGAAATTGGCACAAGGGACTGATGATATGCCATGGCGAAATCGAGTGGTTGGGATGAACTCTGAGGGGAATCTCAATAGGTCGTTGCCAGCGAGTTGAAGTGTGATTTTTTCTTCTACTTTGTATGACGCTACAGTTCGGTGTAGATCTGCGCTTCAACTACCAAGCCTCTCCAACTAGCGCGATCTCTGGCTAGCTGTCCAAAGTTTCCAACACTAAGTTGGTTAAGATTCTCATCCTTCACTTCCCTCTGGGTGCGCCACCTTAACTGCGGGCGACCTCTGTTGCATTACCCCACAGGTTGAAGATTCTTCGGGCAGTAGCTGAGTTGAACCCTAGACGCCTAACTAGACTCACACTCCGTCCAGTTAGTGGTCGAATTCTCTCATCCAGAACCCGTCAACGCAAACAGGATCAAATATCGCACGCAGAACTTTTCTCTGGAAGAGACCAAGGACTTCTTCATCCGCTTTCGAGATAGTCCATGCCCCTGCGCCGTATAGCAGGACTGTGTCAGTGTCTTATATCGAGTCAACTTGGTCCTTCAGAGAGGCCTCTATTACTCAATAGCCCCTTGAGCCCAAAGAAACAGCGGTTGGCAAAGGTTATCCTACGCTTGATCTTCTTCTTCTTCTTTGATTGGCGCTACAGTCCGGGGTGGACCTGGGCCTCAACCTACGCTTGATCTATTGGTACGTAATTCCGGAGCCGAGGTAGGTGAAGTCCATGACTACCTCGAAGTGGCCAACTATGGCGCTCTGTGCAAGACGTCGATGTTGTATCTCCTTTCTTGAGGACATCATATACTTCGGTTTGCCCTTATTCACCACCAGACCCATCAGTCTCAATGTTAACTAACGCCTTATCTGCCAATCACATCAATCACATCAATCATCGGCGCATGCTGCCAATTGCACGGACTTCTGGGAAGATCGTGCCTCTAGTGTTGGCGTGTGAGTTTTGCACGGCCTTCTCCAGGACGATGTTGAAGAAATCACATGACAACGAGTAGCCTTGATGGAGCAACCGAGTACAACCGAGTTTGTCAGGAATGACATGGCGTTAAATAACTTGTCTCTGTGCACGCTGTCATTTGCGGCCTTGAAATCGACGAACAGATGGTAAGTGTGGATTTGCATTTCTTGGGTCTTTTCCAAGATCTGACGAAGTGTGAAGATCTGGTCTATTGTGGACTTTCCTGGCCTGAAGTGACACTGATACAAACTTATCAGATTGTTAATGAACGGCTTCAGGCGGGTACACAAAACGTCAAAAAAGATCTTATACGCGATGTTAAGAAGACTGATCCCTCGTTAGTTGGGTCTCAAATGGGTCTCTTTTCTTGTGGATCGGGCAAACGATAATGAGATTTCAGCTGTCGATTACTGACTAGCTGTCGTTTTTAAAGTAACCGACAAAACAGGTGTTTCTTGATATGGACTAATACACCGTAAATATTAGCTCCGCCCGATAGTCACAATTGTGACAAATTTAATTTAAATGAAATTCACGCTGGATTGTTCGGTTTGGCAACATTTTACGAACGCCTGAACTCGAGGGTGTCTCAACCAGATCGCTATTTCGTTTGGTGGGAACGCGGTATTTTAAAGAGTCATAATAGTGGGGTGTCGTGGCCCGTGGCGTTGTGGGTATGTGCGTCGACCCCAACCTCGACGTTGTAGGTTCGATTCCTGCTCTGTGCGACAAAAATAATTTTCACGGCCTCTTTCGAGTGACTGACAATTCTCAAAGAGTATTTCCTGCCTAGAAAAGGCTTCTCAGACTTGCCCTTCGGAGTCGGCATAAAACTGTAGGTCCCTTCCACTCGTGAGAGAACAATAGCACGCACAGCACGAGTGGTTGCTGAGAAGATAGGCGCTGGCCCTCTATGGGCTGTAGGGCCACCCATATTATTATTACTATAGCAGAGGAGTCGAAATGACTAGCCTATCTTGAGCCTCAGTTTGATTTATGACATATTCGGGTTGGGTCAGTGAGCAGTTGGACACAAGATTGCCTCGCTCCTATTGCGTTTTTGTGTCCACTAGGGAAACATTTTGTTACATCTGTTTGCATTGGCTGGATGCAGAACTAAGTAACACATAGACAATCCCATCTTTAATGACATTACTTCATCAAATAACCACTTCGTTAAGTTTCGTTGAGTTACTTACTCACTGACTACACAAAGGCCCTTAAAATGAAGCGGAGTTTGTCAAGTTTCAAGTTAATCCGCAGTTTGACTCAAGATATCCTAGCTCGTCTTCTGTTTTTGTGTCGAATTTTGTTTACATTCGTCCGTCATCGGCTGAATACAGGACTATGTAATACGTAGAAAAACTAACGTCATTTACGTCAACTATTGCATAGAATATACACATCGTTTAGTTTCGTTGAGTTTCCTTGACTTTCTTTGAGTATCATTGAGTTCCTTACTCATTTGCTGCATGAAAGACCTTAAAATGAAGCGTAGTTTGTCAAGTTTCATGTTAATCCGCAGTGCGACACCAGATTGCCTTGCTCCTCTAAGTTTTTGTGTCGACTTGGGAGAAACATTTTGTTTACATCCGTTCGTATTTGTTGGATGCAGGACTATGTAACACGTAGCCTCTTTTATGACACTATTGCAAAAAATAACCACTTTGTTAAGTTTCCTTCAGTTTCGTTGAGTTCACTACTATTTTGCTACACAAAGGACCTTAAAATGAAGACGTTCTCTACAAAACATGCTAGTCACCCCTACCCACCTAAAGGACAAGTTCATCTGGCAATGGCTTCCAGAAGCAATCTGGGGCATATGTTTGTTTGTTTGACGTTCCCTGAGCTACTTTTTCTTCGGTTCCGACACAAGCTGAAATCTGTAACGACCATTTGAAGTGGACCAGTGAACAAAGAACACTTCTCAACAAATCATAGAGTGTTGCTGCAGTTCTGCGTTCACATCTGAAGGTCATCAACTCTGTTGCAGTCCATTATGAACATTGTTTACGCACAGAGAATAGCTGACAGGCATTTTTCTCGCTTTTTTGTGTGAGTATTAACATTCATTTTAATTAGGGATAATTTCGTCCATTTATCTAATTGCATATCCGGAACCTATTTTTCATTTAATTGCCTTTCGATAATTAATTGAATATGCTTTCGGTGGTGGAATGAATATTTTAAGAGGAAATAAATAACACGTGGCATGTGTTGTCCGCTTGCCAATACACCGAGCGGATTGTGTGAAAAATCCCCAATCAGCCCTGGGGAACGAATTATTCTGTGTGAAATGCCAAAGGTGACTATAGTTGAAGTCGTCCTTGATCGGGATGAGTTCATGGAGGAAATTAAAAAAAAAACGCATAAAAGCCAGCAGCCTCACGCCAATAACTCTTCTAATTAAGATTCCATGTTTAAACTGGTAATGGACTGGTGTCTTCGAGGGGCCCGGAGGACTTACAAAAGCTAATAACCAAACAATTTGATGGTATCTCCTAAGTACTACTTTACGGAGGCACACAGAAGCACAAAAAAAAGACAAAGAGACAAGCTAACAGTGTAAACACAATTTCCACATTGAGATGGCTACTAATGCCCTCCGGCCAAGCGTGTATTCACACAGAGGGGGGAACCGAGAAGCCACTGTCCTTAGGTCACAGTCAAAGTGTGATAATGAAATTATAAGGACACTCATCGTTGGCCAGTCAACCTCGCTATCTACGGTTGGAGAAAAATGTGCAGAAACTCACTCTCCTCCACCCGCACAGTCAGGAAAAGTGTCGACAAGAGCGCCAAGATTGGAAGTTGCAGGGAGAAAAAATGAATAAAAAAGGAATTACTTTGGGCCGCTATCATCGATGCTAATAGGATACTTGACATCCTTTCCGGCCAGAGCGGACCTTATTCAGCTGTGTTGCCTGTGTGCCTGTGCTGCAATCGACATTGACCTCCGTGTCGAAGTTTCAGAGTTTACGAGCCTGCCCTCAGCATCTCTCTGTCTCTCTCTCTCTGTGGTTGTTTTTTCGCATTTTAATGGCATAATTATTAGCTGGCCGTGTTGGTCAGTGGATGTGTAAAGGAGCGTCAAAAGGGACTTTAATCTATTGTGGGTCAGTGTGCTTAAGTGCGCGCGTGTATGTGTGCGAGTGAGTAATTAATTTTTAATTGGTTCCAGGGCCCTCCTGACATACATTCCAATTAATTACAAGTGTGACAGTGATAAAAGCAAAGCGCTGATTGTTATTACCCGTTAAGATCGCCATTTACTTTGAGTGTGTCCTTGCGAGTTCGTTAATTAAACAATTCATCCGGCCATTATGTGGGTTTTTCAAATGAAAATGAAAAAGGGTGATTTGTTGAATGTTGATGGGTCCCCAAAAGGACCCGATCAGCGTCACCTCGACTGTCCTCTGTCCCTGGTCCACTTTTGATTCCTTTGTTTCCGAAAATATTTCCACCCCACGGACTACATTACTTCTTCTTGGGCGCTTCGGAGCTGATGTCAAAGGGAGTGTGCCACTGCTGGCTGCACATTTTTTATTTTCACTGCAAAAGCCAGCCGAAGGATAATTAAAACTTTCCCATTGACAACCAACAAAAAAAAAAAATGTCACAGAAGGAGGACCCAGCAGACAATGGGGGAGTAGGAGGTGAGTCAAAAGAGAGAATAAACAACCAGCCAGAAATTAGATTTCAGTGAAAAAGGAACAAAATCCTTTTTTTTTGTGCTCTTGTCCTCCTCGGGAGATGAAGTTTGACTTACTTGAATGTGCTCTTTGTCCGTTCGGCAAAGGTTTACACCATAATCGACAGCACAAACAATGGATGGCGAAGCGAGTGGGAAGGCAAAAACGATGAACTTCACAGACGCCGAACGAAGGCGATTACTTGCCTATACCGCGTCGTTTATCTTTCTCGCTCTCTGTCTCCTTCTCTCTGGGTCCCCCGCTGGAAAGTGGGAGGAATTAATTAAAAGAAAATACAAAACAAGGATGAACCGCAAACAGGCCATCTTAATGGTGTTGTAGATTGGTTTTGGTGCCATGTCATCGAGGCGTGACGAAAGAACGGCTTAAAAGACGCAAGGATCCGGTTGGGTGTTTTTTTTTTGTTCCAGTGTTCCGAGGTTTCTTCCTCTCCTCGTCGTTTTTTGTTGTGAAAATGAGGTGAGGGATAACTTAAAAGGGATGGGCTCCGGTGACTTTGTTAAGCAAATTAAACGGCTGCTCACGGAGCGGTTTGAAAATGCGGGTTCAAAGGATTGACTGGAGGAGAACATGCTCCGAAGTTGTTGAGTGCAAATTATTTCACTAAAACTAAATTTTTCTCCGAAAAGCTTACATATTGTGTAGGAGCATAGGAAAAGGACATAAGAGCTCTCCAAAAATGTTATGGAGGCGAATACGTAACATTTTGGCTTTGGCTTTGGCTTTGGCTTTGGCTTTGGCTTTGTCTTTGTCTTTGTCTTTGGCTTTGGCTTTGGCTTTGGCTTTGGCTTTGGCTTTGGCTTTGGCTTTGGCTTTGGCTTTGGCTTTGGCTTTGGCTTTGGCTTTGGCTTTGGCTTTGGCTTTGGCTTTGGCTTTGGCTTTGGCTTTGGCTTTGGCTTTGGCTTTGGCTTTGGCTTTGGCTTTGGCTTTGGCTTTGGCTTTGGCTTTGGCTTTGGCTTTGGCTTTGGCTTTGGCTTTGGCTTTGGCTTTGGCTTTGGCTTTGGCTTTGGCTTTGGCTTTGGCTTTGGCTTTGGCTTTGGCTTTGGCTTTGGCTTTGGCTTTGGCTTTGGCTTTGGCTTTGGCTTTGGCTTTGGCTTTGGCTTTGGCTTTGGCTTTGGCTTTGGCTTTGGCTTTGGCTTTGGCTTTGGCTTTGGCTTTGGCTTTGGCTTTGGCTTTGGCTTTGGCTTTGGCTTTGGCTTTGGCTTTGGCTTTGGCTTTGGCTTTGGCTTTGGCTTTGGCTTTGGCTTTGGCTTTGGCTTTGGCTTTGGCTTTGGCTTTGGCTTTGGCTTTGGCTTTGGCTTTGGCTTTGGCTTTGGCTTTGGCTTTGGCTTTGGCTTTGGCTTTGGCTTTGGCTTTGGCTTTGGCTTTGGCTTTGGCTTAGGCTTTGGCTTTGGCTTTGGCTTTGGCTTTGGCTTTGGCTTTGACTAGGCCACCTACTAGGCCTTGGCCTTGGCCTTCTTCTGATAAATAGTTTAAGGGTATCTATCTAATCCGCAATCAGCCTGTCAATTACGTCAGCAACGTGACTGCTCATTCCAACGTCTGACCAGAAGAGAATGTGTGACGACGTAAGGACTGCTCAAGCGAACTCATAGCAAGGCCCACTCGTCCTTCAACGAAATTGTTTCAATGACTTTGCCGGGCGGTCGTGTTGACACTTCATGCGGCATCACTGAGGGATGTTTATTTTCTTTTCCACATGGACACAGATAAAATGGAAGATAAGGGCCCTCTGTCCGCTTTTGATTCATTGATTGCTTCTCAATAATTAAGCGTCCGTTCCGAGGAAAACATTCTCATTTCCGCCCCAATTAGGGCAGCTAGTTTTCCACTCTCCATGTTTGCGGCTCTAATTAAACTCAACTTCAGCCAACACACATGCGAGGGCTCACGTTCACTGGGGACTGATACAAGACCCCGTGTACATTCACTTGAATCCCACACCCGGTCAAGAGAAAAAGTCATACGAAAAGTTTTTAATTGGAAACCTATGTCCAGCACACGGGCACACACGCCCACCAATTTCCACCGAGAAACACTCCATCAGGTGTAAGCGGGCGAGAACAAAGTTGAGTCCCCCGCCCGATCTTCCGGCCCAGACGAGGCACCATAAACAAATTAAATACTTGTCACCTCATTCGCAGGACAACAGGGCAACGAAACAAAAACGAAGTTCTGTCACAATAAATGTTTGCCAATACTTCGTTCGGCACGGGAAACTTTTCTCATGTCAGACAAGCTCTCTCCCGAGGCTATTTCTTGAACTTGCGAGTCAACTCTGTCGTCCCGTTGTCCCTGATGTCCTTGTTGCTGTCGTCGCCGTCGCCGTGGTCGTTTGAAAGTTCAATTGGTATTTTGTGTCGTCAAGTTTTAGTTTTCCGATGACATACGTGTCAGAGGCTCGGTCATTGATTTTGTGTCAGCCGCTCCGGGCTCTGCCCCGGGGGCGCACTGATGCGGCCTCGCAGCGGCGGAGCTTCCCTAATTCGTAATTATCTTTGAAGTGGCAACTTTAGATTGAACTGCGGAGGGATTAAAAATTCCACAGTTCCGCGCCCGCCCAAAACTACTTAAACTTTTCTCATTACAGGACAGCGACCGCAACGAGTCGAGGTCTACTTAAATATTCTTCCAATTATCGTACTTACAGGGTTAGGGCCCAATCGAGGAACTTGTGCAAACCGAGCTCGAGCTGCTTGGTCTGGAACCAGTTGGTGTGGAATGGCATCATGTAGGGCGCCTTGTTCTGATCGTAGTAGCGGGAGAAGTCCTCCTGCAGCCAGGCGACCACTTCGTCGACATCCAAGTTGTGCAGGACACACTGATCCAGGTAGGGGCAGTGGCCGCCCTCGTAGCCCTCGACGTAATGCGTGTTCAGGGGCACTTCCCAGACACCGGGGAAGATCTTCGACGGGCAGGTGCCGCTCTTGCATTCGTGGGAGATCTTGAAGTCCAGGGTGTACGGCCAGATTGGCACGTTGACTGGGGGCACTGTCACCGAACTGTCGTAGATGTAGCCGAAGTCCTCGATGACCTGCGGGCGAAACGCAAAACCATGTGATGGCAGAGGACCACGCTGAGAGAGCGATTTCCGAACTCACCTTGTACTGGGTGTTCCTTCCGGGCTTGAGGAACGGTGCTCGCATGCCAACCACATCGGCGACAGTCACATTGGCGAAGTGCCTCAGAATTTCCCGCATGCCAATCATCTCGCCGACCCACTCCTCGTAGCCCTTGTCCTGGAGTCCGGTCTGCAGAGAGATGGTCTCGGTGGCGATTTCGTGTCCCTCATAGGCCAGGGTCTGGATCTGTTGATAGTTGCTGCAAGAGAGATAAGATGAATACAATTGACACAGTGAATGGAGGGATGGCGGGATGGAGGAGGATTGGGGAGGACAGACGTTGAATGTGCAATGTGCAAATGTCCCTTGAGGTCCCGACGATAATGGCTGTGTATCTTTGAGTTTGCCACTGTGTGCTGCAGGATGCATAACCCCCACGGTCCATTTTGGCCATTTTGCCACGAATGTCTCAGATGTCTATCTGCAGAGGGATTTGCATACCGGATGTGTTCTGAATGAGTTTGTCTTTCTGTTGTGTGGTGATGCAGAGATTGTGTCACTAGGGATGCACGCGGAGGCGGGCCGACCGTATGCGGATGAAAGTCGTAAAACTGACAACCGCCTCCACTCGCCTGTGTACAGGCGATGAGAATTAGAAAACATTTTAATACGTTTTGCGGACGCTCTGATGGACAGAGTGAGGGAAGAGGAACACCACCGTACCCTCTGCATACATTGAAATGAATATGCGCCGTGCGGTGTTGTTCCTGCGGGGAGCATTCCTCTCCCGAGGTGGCTCCTCCGCCGGCCAACCGTAATGTGTTTTGTGTGCTGAAGTTGATTAAAAATACAATTTGCAATTGGTTGTCCCGTCGCCAGAATGAAGCGCTCACCCTTGTGGGTTTCGGCGAGGGGCCCGTTTAATAGTCGAAAGTTGCAGGGCTCGTTGCGTGTTAATTTGCGCCATCTGTTAGTGGGTTCATCACTTCCTGTCCGTTAGAGACAGAGCGAGAGTTGTTGCAGAGTTTCTGACCGGTGTATGCAGATTTTTGCAAGGAATTTAATAGAGAACATGAATTAATTTGCTAACGAGTTGAAAACTAACTTCAATCATCACAGGAGCACGCCGTGAGTGACCTGCGTATGCATGCTTGTGAATTTACTCAAGATGGGTCGAGTCCTTCGGGAGGTGATTTACATATTCCAGCGGTGGCTTAGAGTGCTAAGCGTTTCTGGAGCTTACTGGGGACAGACATTTGTTGTGAAGGGTGGTCATTGAATTGAGGAGTTTGTTTCGAAATGGGGGGCCACTTTGAAAGGAGAGCGCTTTAAAGACTGGACAGGAATGCGAATTGGTTTTCCAAAGTTAAATGGTCCTAAGAACAACCCTTATAGACGATGCCTTTGCTAGATTTCGGATGGTGTCTGCTTGACATGAACATTGGTGGCGAGGGATGGACTAGAGCATGAATATCACTGTTGGCAAGGACTGCATTTACCTCTGCTATCTGGTGATCAGTAATGGGATCAAACGCAGGCTGTCGCATTGTGCAGCTAAGCCTCTGACACGTATGAGGCAGCCTAACAATCTAAACCATGTGCCGCCGACCACGTAGGATGACTCTGATGTGTTCCACGGCGGACCATGTGCCGCCGACCACTGAGGATGACTCTGATGTGTTCCCCGGCGGACTATGAATAATTTCAACTTCGGACGAGAATTTGCTCGCTACGATAGAAAAAGTGTGCGAGCGATTTTTGGTCCGACGAAGCTGAGAGCATCCGAAGGTGGAGGATTGAACTACAAACTATGGAGGTTGGAGAACCACATGTTAGACGTCTGATAGCGCAATAGCTGCGGTATTGTATTGAATTGGAACGCGGACTCGAAAAGCCTTCCCAACTCCTAGCTAGTCCAACATTTGGTGAACGAAATTGAGGCGCTAGTCCACATTCACCTGTATTGCCACAGCAAGACGAAGTCGGCGATATCGACTCCATTTTCTACAAGAGTGTCTTAAGACATCTTGCATCGTCGTCCGTTCCCACTCCCAGCTCTCCCATTCGAAGTCTCAGATGCCGATAGCGCCACAATCACGCTTGCGTCTGAATAAGCGTCAACTCTTGCCGGTGGCCGTTGTTGTCTGGGAAATTTGTACGCCGGAAATGAGTCTCATTACAATCCAGACCGAAAAGGACACCAAAGGACAACCGCTATATGCATGCGCATATTATTGAGCATTGTTCGGATGCACTCTTGCAGCCAGTGCAACTCTGATGTCTACTGTGTAGCCAAAAGCATCTCCTTTGTCTTCGCTGAATTGTTGCAGCTTTTTGTTAACCATCCCCCAGACCGAGTCGCGACCAACATCCACCACCCTCTCATCATTTCATTCTTCAACCGAACAATAGCGAAACTTTAATTGAAGAAGTTACACTTTTCACTGGAGTGCAACTTGCCAAACAAACGCAGTTTCAGCCTTACACCCGTCCGCCAAAACACACACAAACGGGCAAACAAATAAATAAAAAAAAAGAAGTAGAAGAAGAACGCCGAGAACAGTGATCCTTTCACCAGCGGCAACAACACAGCCAGCTGAACATTGTGAAGTATCTTAGTAGCTCACCGCCTTTTTAAGTGCGAACCATCTCGTCGAGCATCAGTCCCGAATGGGAAGCCTGCTCCTCCTGATCCTCCCCCAAACCAAAGCCGAGACCAGAATGAAGGGGCGGCAGATTCAAAAAGTTTCCCTTCGATAAGATGGAAAGTAATTTTGCATTCTTCGCACTGCGGACTGCTTCGTGCCGTTGAGCGGGCGGAATGATAGTTCTCAGTTCTCTCGTTGCACAACAATTTTAATTGCGTGAAAAGTTAAGTTGCTGATAGGCGGACGGCGTACGGCGAACGGAGGGTGTTACGCCGCCGTCTCTCGACTCATGGCCCATGTGCCGGCGACCACTGAGGATGGCGTGTGCATTGTGTTCGGTGCTTTTTTGCCGGTTTTCAGGTGAGTTTTATACACTTCAACTCCCGGCAGTCCTTTCGGCTGGAAATTCCACCGTCTACAGTGGTTTCGTTGGCCCTTTTTTCGGTTTTCAGACGCTGTGTTCCTGTGCCTGTGTGTGTGTCGAAATGGCTGTTTTAGATAAATCCCTTCTGTGTTTTTGCGGTTTGCAGAGTGGGCGCTCGCTGTTGTTGCATTCTATTATTTCAGTTAATACACTCTAAGTAGGTGCAGCAGCGGAAGGAGTTGTGTACGACCGAGGGGCGCCGGTGTGTGTGTGCGCGGTTTTATTGTGCAAGCGGAAGTTACGATGCGAATGCATTTGTTGTGAGCACTGTCCGAGGAGTGGGCTGGGCGGGCGGACTGAATTCAGTGGAGGATATTAGTTTGAAACAATGTCGGTTGCGCTGTAGAAGGACGTGCGCATTACAATTGGATTGGGTGTCAGTTGATTGCGGACTGGTGAACGCTAAGCAGTCCGTGAATATGCAGATGGCTATCAGGTGGTGGTTGCCACAATTTGATGCAACAAAATTAGACGGTTTCACTTGGACCATGGACGGAGACTGCATTGTGATCTGGTTGCAGGAGAGATTCCATTAAAAGATCTTCGTGGTCTGAGTAGTCGGATAAAATGCTGCTGATGCTGAGGATAGCCGGATTGTTTAGATTGATTCTGAAGTTGGTTCACGGGGATGACATGGAGACTGGGCTAAAATCGAATTCGATGTAGAAGACCATTGCTCAGGACAAAACCATGCAACCCACGTCTACTCATGGGACGTTGGCCTTAATAACAGAAGCGAAAGGCACGCACGATTGTGTCGACACGGGCTGTAGCTTAAGTAACATCTCATTTGAAAGAGTTCTTACTTATTTACTTATCAGCCAGACGAACCATGAAGGGTCTAAGTCTGAGCGATTATTGCCTTTCATCGGTGATAGTCCAAGGCACGCTGCTTCCAGTCATCAAGGCCAAGCTGTCTTACATCCGCTATGACTTGGCCTCTGTACCGGAGGTTCGGTCTTCCTCTCCTTCTCGAGCCAGGTTCGGATTCGAAGCTGGAGCGTTGTTGTCCATTCGCTCGATGTGGCCGAGCCAGTGTATTCGACGGATTTTTCCCTTCCGGGCTACATCCACATCCTTGTACAGCTCGTAGAGTTCGCGGTTGTGTTTCCTTCCCCTTTCGCCTTCTTCGCAGACGGGACCATATATGCGACGTAGAATTTTTCTTTCGAAGGCACCAAGAATCAGCTCTGCAGTCTTACTCAATGTCCAGCTTTCGACTCCATAAAGCAGGACTTGCAGAATAAGAGTTTTGTAGAGCATGACTTTGGTCCTTCGAGTCAAGAGTTCCGAGACCAGTTGTTTTGACAGACCGAAGCAGCATCGGTCGCCAAGGGCGATTCTACGTCGGATCTCCACTACGATGTCATACGTGGAGTTTACGTTTGTCCCGAGGTAGACAAACTCCTTTACTACTTCGAAATTGTTTCTGTCGATTGTAACGTTGTGGCCTAGGTGGTGTGCAGCGGATGGTTTTTTGCTCGACAGCATATATTTGATTTTGTCCTCGTTGACCCTTAGACCAGCTCGTTTCGCCTGTTCCTCAATTACCGTCAAAGCTTCCACTACGGAGCGTGGAACAGCGCGATAATGTCGATGTCATCAGCGTATCCCAACAGCTGGACTGACTTGTACAAGATAATGCCTTCCGTGTTGAATTTTGCCCGCCGCACTATCTTCTCCAGTACCAAATTGAAGAAATCCAACGACAGCGCATCTCCTTGGTTTCGAATGTTTCAGAGGTTTTTTTAACCGAACTGCACGGTGCACCGCGTATGTGTAGCGTGGTGCGCCACAACCGGATCAATTTCCACGGGATCCCGAGCTCGGTCATCGCTTCGAATAGCTCCTTGCGATGAATGCTGTCGCTGTCGTAACGAGGGTGAGTATCGATAACTCGCTGGTCTTCTCCAGGATCTGCCTTAGTGTGAAGAGTTGGTCTATAGTCGATTTGCCGGGCCGGAGGGCGCATTGGTACGTGCCGATTAGTGCGGTGCAAAACGGCTTCAGACGTTCACACAGTACGCTGGATAGGACATTGTAGGCGTCGTTGAGCAGGGATATAGCTCTATAGTTCTTGCAGAGTGTAGGATCGTTTTTTTTTGTGGATTGGGTTTATGGGGCAGATATTCCAGTCGTCGGGATGCTTTCGTCTTATCAAATTCGGCAAATGATCTGGTGCATGCTTCCTAACATTACATTGCCCCCGCTTTGACAAGTACCGATGGTAAGTCATTTGAGCCGTTTGTTGCTGTACCGACTTCTTCAAAGCTAGGTGGGAGGACTACTTCGTCGACTGGAGTTGGGATTTCCTGGTTCCCACTCTTTCGAAAGAGTGTGTGTTTTTTTTTTATAAATGTTCCCTGTATTTCCCAACTGCCTGCGATGCTCCAAATGCACCTCCCCTCGTAGTCAACCAACCACGTTTCGACGAAAGTTTAAATTGTGTGGCATAAAGTTGACAAGTCCTCGTCAAACTAATCCCTATCATCGTGTGCACCGCGCTCCATGCCAAAAATCCCTCAGAAAATGCCGTGTTGCCACACATCCCCACTGGAGATTACAATTCTGAATTTTCCTAATTCAGATAAATTGCATTCACTGGCACACACGGTCGCAACTTTCGGATGGCAGCCATAAATCCCGCCGTAAGCATCGCAATGAGAGCTCAAGACACGTCGTCACTTTGCCCATTTATACCTTGTCCAACCGCTGTCGCTAGTCACCGTATGCCCCCATCACCTCCATCCACATCACAAAAACCACACACGTCATGGGAGGCTAAAAAATTCTAAAGCACAACCGACCGCGACCGCTTTTGAAATTAAGGTTCTAAAACTACTCCTTTCAGCCAAATGGGCATTTTGCTTTCGTCAAGAGTTCAAAGAAGAGCGAAGGAAAAGTCGCACGCTGCCGGCTTCGCCCCAACTACTCGTAATGACCGAAAGTTTAACAGCTGTCGGGGAACTTTACATTCACCGACATTATTGCTAAGCACGCGAAGGGCTACGTGCTCCCATATGGACTCGTAAAAACTCTCAGGACGAGGCGCACCGCAGCACACCTATCAACGTAAACCGTCGGGGGTGTCGACACTGTGGACGGGTTCACCGGATGTAGCTCAAGTAATATTATGGAAATCCTTCTCCGAAAAAAAAAGAGAAACCAAGAGAGCAGGGACAGCGTTTCTTAAGCGGATGTGCACTTTAGTGTTACATGATGATTTGGCGTTGCGTTGCGGTGAGGAGCAGGCCCAAGGAGACTGAAAGGACGTAGCCGGCGGTAGATGGCGGCGTTTGTGACGAGGACGTGCGAGATACACGAGCAAGTACTTAACTCGATCTAACTACGTTGGTACTCAATTTGCTACGAAGACAAGTGGAATGGCGTACCGTGGCTCGTGGAATCCGTCGCTTTTTATTAACTATCACCTGACTTTGTGACACGAATGGAAGGCACGTCTTAAATTGGTTTACTGTGGATCTTTGTGGATTTGAAAGCTGTCTGGTGAGGCACTGGCTCTTGCCTCTAGTTCCTTCCTCCTTCTTCCTTATCTCTCTTTTTGTTTGACTTGTTTCTGGTCATTTGTGTTGGCACAGGATGGCAAGAAGGTCGAACAATAAATTCCTTAGATTCGATTAAGGAACTCTTGGTGGTCTTTGATGTTACAGTCGGTGCGGCAAGGAAGGTGGCTTTGGAATTAATGAGACGCGAATGGAAGCAGTGATGAGGGAATCTAAAGTGGTAACGATACGTACAAGGCATAAAGGCACTCCTGTTGTTAGCAGCCAAGCAAAGCCGTGGCGAAACAAATCGTGATCATTTCAAACAAGGGCCAGATCTGTGTAACGCCGGAAACCTGAATCATATCCGACTTAAATAAACTCAAGCCTATGACTGAATCGAAGAAAAAGCAGTCAGTCTTCATGGTGGCCTTAAGATAATTGCTTAGCGGAGCTATCACTCAAGTAAGATAGATTTAACGAAACTTAACGAAAACTTGGGGAAGTCTTTGCAATGGTAATTTCTGAGGTAAATCCCCTTGCGTCTCGATGGCCATTAAGAAAACTAAAATGAATATCTAAATTAGAAGATGGCGGTATTTAAAGTGGCACATGCAAATGGACAAGCACTCAGGTTGATGAACGAAATTAAGGCTGATTGGTGGAGGTCGTGTTTGCAAGACGGAACTGGTGGATTAAGACTAGATCTTCACACAATTGTAGCAACATTTAAAGAAGAATGCCCCTACGCTTTTCTCAGGAGAACGAGTCAGGAAGGATCTAAGCCTGTCTTCCACCATTACCAGCTCTGGCCATACTGCCCTCAGACTCAAAAACGGTCATGACAAGGTTAAACTTTTCAAAAACGAGCTTTACAAAAAAAAAATCTCAACGAAAGGAAAAAAGTAATCCTCCCTTGTCACCACCACTGTGCGCACACAAAGTCCCTTCGCTGTGCCCTCTGGCCCCTTCAAATCTGAACTCCCGTACGTCAAGGATTTTTACTGTTATGCTTGGAGACACTTCCCCACACTGTATAAAGTTATATCAACTCGCTGCTCCCTACCCACACCGCATTATGTTGTTCTCCCTTTTGTTGTCGTTTTCAGTTTCAGAGTTTTGTTTCCTTTTTCGTTCCCTCTCAGCTCATCTTGAGCATCACTTCTTCGCAATTTCACGTTAATTGAAATTTTCAACGTCCACCCTGGGCAGAGGGCGCAACAAGAGCGTCGGGCGGTGCCCGATGGGTGGCACAATGGACGCAGTAAGTGTTGTCCAGATGATGAAATGGTTTTGTCACCATCATCAGTTTTGATGGGAATCATTTACATTTTCTGGCGTGCGGCGATGTTGTGTTTTCTTTTTTTCCTTTTCTGTTTCGATTTGTTCATATTTTGCTGGCACTATTGTTGCGTTGCGGGGGGGGGGGATCGGTTGAAATGGATTTCAGCTTGCTGCTTTCTTCTGTGGATGGGGTGGGGATACAATGTCAGAATGCCTTGGAATAATGTCAGAAAATATCGCCGGTCCCTTATGGGCGAGTTTTCACATTCAATAGGTGGCCAGTCATGGGAGAAAAATCTGGAAAAATCTTTATATTTTGTCCCTGTCTCAGACAATTGAGTAATAAATGTGGAATAGGGGGAGAGAGCGGGACAACTGGGAACACCCAGTGTTACGTATCGACAGGACGAGCGATGTTTCCACGTGAAGGAATAAAATGTCCGTTTGAGAGAGTGAAAGGAGGAAATGTTTTTTTTTCTTTTTTCACATTGTCCCTACAACAGGCAATTACTCGGGTGCTGACGACTGGTTTTCTGGCTCTTGGCCAGACTTTCAGAGATTTACCGGGAACGTACCTCAAAGGGATGGAAAAGGGAAGGGTTGTCGCTTTGCTTCGCTTAGGCTTACCTGTACTCGTGGGAGATGAAGAAGGTTCCTCGGATTTCGCAGCCGTTGGGATTCTTGCGTTCCTTGGTAAATATCTTCCTGTAGTGTTCGTAGTTGTTCAGATTCACCGCTCCGTCGAAAGTGAGGATGATCATTTGGGGTATCTGAAACGGAAATAAAAAGAGAGTTGTTAAGAAAGCCTTTGTGAACGTTGTTGCTTAAACTAATGACTGTCTGGGCGCCCATAAAAGACGGAAGAGGATCCCTGTCTGCGGGTAGATAGGAACTAGCGATACTAAGCTTTTGGACTGGCAAGAGTTGGTACACCGTGCTGGCTGTGAGCCCCACCATGTGTGTAAGGTGTGCAAATGTACCAGCTGCGTTGTGAGGATTATATAAGAATATTCTTTGCATAAACATGCAAAATCTGTAGGTTTCACTCAAAGATAGGAAAAAATCTCAAAATAACACACTCAGTTTAAGCTCGTGTTATTGAGCATATTCATACACACGTCCATTGCAAAGACAAAATTCGCACGAGCGTGCATATGCGAGTCGCGTGTATATGTGCATTAGTGAACAACAATGAGGTACAATAATGTACCATATGGCACGTAAATGGGGTATGTATGACTTCGGCTGGTACCAAAGAATATTTGAACGACCGTTGGACAAAGTGAGTGCTTGGTACGCTTTGATTTTGAAAGGCATTTACAACTAAGATGTGTAATATTCATTTCATATTGTATGTTGATGGACGCATGTGCATCCTGATGAAACGATACAGATATTTGTGTGCATTTCTACACGTGTGATAGAGAGAGCATTTTGTCTCTCTATAGATGGGTATTATCTAGGTTTTAAGAAATAAATCAAACAAACAATTTCGATCAATTAACTTCAACAGCGCCGATCTCTTAACAGTGCCAACAACAAAAATACAAGCAGCAACCGCAGCACCGGTGGTGGCCCGTGGCGTTGTGGGTATGTGCGTCAACCCCAACCTCGACGTCGTAGGTTCGATTCCAGCTCTGAGCGACTAAAATAATTTTCACGACCCCACCTCTTTCGAGTTACTGAAATGCTCAAAGAGTATTTCCTGTCTAGAACAAGCTTCTCAAGCTTGGCCGTTCGGAGTCGGCATAAAACTGTAGGTCCCTTCCACTCGTGAAAGAACAATAGCACTCACAACACGAGTGGTTGCTGAGAAGCTAGGCGCTGGCCCTTTATGGGCTGTAGCGACACCCATATATAACCGCAGCACCGGGTATTGAAACGGAGGCCGCGAAGATGGGCTTAGCGGTAAATGAGGGCAAGACCAAGTACCATATATGCTGTCAACGAGAAATGACACCCAACACCGAAGTCTTGGTCAGAACGTCACAGCAGACAGATATAACTTTGAGATAGTCAAACACGTTGTCTACCTAGGAACCGCTATCAATTCAGACAAGGAGCGCTGAAATCAAACGTAGAATAACTCTTGCCAATCATTGCTTCTTTGGGCTAAGAAAGCAATTGGCAAATAAACCCCTCTCTCGAACAACCAAGGTAACGCTTCAAAAGACCTTAATCGTTCCAGTTCTGCTGTATGGCGCGGAGGCATGGACTTTGTCAGAAGCGGATGAAGCTGCTCTAGGTTGCTTCGAGAGCAAAATTCTTCGATGGTGAGTGGAGGAGGAGATATAATACGGGCTGTTCAGCGACTTCGACTTAGCCAGAAGAATGAAGATTGTACGATTGAGATGGCTAGGTCATATAGAGCGGATGGAAACCAATGTTCCGGCCCGAAAAGTCTTTGAAACCACCCCCGAGGGACGGCGCAGTAGAGGAAGACCGCGACTCAGGTGGCGCACGCAAGTAGAAAGGGACCTTAACCAACTACGCGTGTAAAACTGGATACAGGTAGTAAAGATCGAGCTGGATGGTGACGCTTGTTGGTTGAGGTCCAGGTCCACCCCGGACTGTAGGGTCACCATAACAGCGGTAGCACCGCGTCTCTCAAACTAGCGATTTCTCACGTGAAACATAAGCCGCGCACTAGAGAAAAATTCAGCTTGTGTGTTCACGTTAACAAGTAATGCGCCTGAGACTATTTCTAATGAGCTAGCTGGTATAAGGGATATCCGTCTATAAAATGAGGCAGCTCAAGCATCGACCAGCAGATACATAGGCTATAATGGTCTTTTATACTGCTTGTAGTAAGTGTTGCGAGTAGCGAGTTTTTTGATCCATCACAGAACAGTACGTTCTCTGTTTTATGTGTAAACTCTCATTATTGCTTTAGAGCAGATATTTGCTGAACGACTAAGGATCATCTACAGACTATTCATCTTAAAGATTGCATCAAATAAACAATATTAATCGACAAACAAGTAAAAATTAGCTCTTTAAGCTTTACTGTGACAAACCAAAATCAAATTCACTGTGAAGATCATTGAATGTGGTTACGCACCTGGTAATGGGTTCATAAAAGAATAATGTTTGTGTGGATATATGCTCGATTTAATAAAGCATAAAGTTTGGACAGTAGAATCTCAAAACATGAGAAAAATCGCTGTATGCATGAACAAAATGTTATATTTGAAAGAAGGTGCGTTAACTAGGGACAAATCTAGTTCGCGATGTTAGAATGATCCTCGAAGTGTCTGTTGAAGGCGTTTACCAACAATCGCACAAAAAAGAAAAAAGCAAAATAGATGAGATACCATATAAGTTACACATTTATTTAAACTGCTAAGGACTGGCGAAGAAAGGCGATCATGTAAATATGTAAGTTTGTCAAGCACAAGCATATCGAATGTGAACGAAAAAAAAATAAACTTATAAGGTTATGAGGTGCGGTGCTTATGCTCTTTGGGGGTTCTGGATACACATACCATATCCTGCTCTTCCAAAGTGTTATATTTGCAATGAATGTAATATGAATGCAAAGAACACTCTTCCTGTCGTATGACAGGCTTTTCTTCTAGTTTGTCATATCTGTTTACAAAAGAGAATGGGTAAATGGTTGCCGCACACAAACAGGCTAGAAGCGAAAGTTTGTGTCTGAAGAAGGAAATCTAGAATCAAAAACCATTTCTGAGCCAGGACGAAACTTATGTTTGATTTTAGCAACATGTACATTTTTGCAAAGTCCCTCCGAAGGCTTGAAAAATAAAAAAACTAAAAACGTTTTTCATGCCATAATTACATAATACGCGTAGCACTACAGCCCGTAGAGGGCCAGGGCCCAGCTTCTATCGTGTTGTGCGTGCTATTTTTCACTCACGACTGGAAGGCACCTACAGTTTTAAGCCGACTCCGAACGGCCAAGTTTGAGAAGCTTTTTCTAGACGGAAGTACTTTTTGAGCGTTGTCAGTGACTCAAAAGACGTGGGGCGGTGAAATTTATTTCTCTCGCACAAAGCATGGATCAAACCTACAACGTCGAAGTTTGGGGTCGATGGACATATCCACAACGCTGTGTTAATCCTTTCAATTTGGACGGTTTTACAGACTACCAACCAAATGTCAACTGTTGACAGTGATCCAAGTTTATACAACTTTATTTAAGTTTTAAGCCGTTCTTCAGCTTCTCCCTTGTAATCGTCCTCTCAAGCAAGTGTTTCAATTTTTGCACCCACCTTCAAAGGCGCTGTTCACCTTGTAGCAAAAATTTGCTAAAGGCCAGAAAAGTCAGCTTAATTAATAGAACCGGCTGAAGAAGAGGCGCTACACACAGCTTACACAGGGTGCCCATTTAGCTTGAACCGGACCAGACTGGGAGGAAAGTGAATGGGGAACTTTGCGAGATGTGCTAGAGCAAAAGTCCGTCGACTAAACTGGTTCTTGCTTATCGAACAAAAGTACTTGGACCACTAATGTCCCAGGTAAAAGAGATTTCGAGAGAGCAGGCTAAGTCCAAGTTTTGGCATGCTTCCAGAGGTGAGACATTAGATAGTTCAGTATTTTTTTTCGAAGCCATAAACTTGCGTTATGCATAATGCTGCCAGGAAGTAACTATTGAGCAGTGGTAGAGGACAGATGTCCATTTCCATACAGATGTTTAACCTTGTGCACAATAAATTAAAATGGATATCTTTATGACACTGCTTAAAAATATTGGCTGAACTATACAATTCTAACTTATATTGATCAAATGAATTTCTATAAACATCGTCCACTAAGAGGACGCATTAGAGGCCTATAGGCCACTCGATCTGCCGCCATCGACTCTAACACCTCGGGACTTGTGCCCAGACGCAACCAAGCGACAAATGAGTTTTATAAATTTTAATTTAACGTCATCCAATCTAATGCTTGTTCTCGGAACTCAATAATCTACTACTTTAATCGCTGTACAACTCTTGGAAGAACTCTTAATCATTGTATAACACTTACATAGATATGTTCCAAACTTTGAATAATTAATACTTTAGCTAATGTCTATCTGTCAAAACCAATTCTCGTCTACCGCAACCAATCGCATTCGAGTTGAAATTCCTTTCGATTCGGAAACTTCAATACACACAACTTCAAGCGTTGTAGACGGCCGGGAATACGCACAAATGATCCACTCGGTCTGTATGTAGTCTTAGAGTTAAATGTTTCGTTAAGTTTCGATGAATTTTGCTCACTTTAGCACGAAAGCAATTTTCGTAAACGTTTACACGTACATTTTTAGAAGAGATTATGCTCACTTTGAAGTTTGACGATGCTTGTGAATACTCCTCGATCTTGCAACTCAAGTACCATTAAGACTATTATGGTTGGGCTGTCAGTTTTGTGCTTCCACGATTGAATTTTTGGCATGCCTTTAATTGATTTCGGATCCAGTACCAAATCAGTATTTTCCTGCGTGTTACGTGGAGCTGTTCCATTTAATTCTAGCTGAGAATGTCCTAGTCTATCAGCGGTGTCCGAATTGAGTTATTCAAATACCAGTTTGCGAAGCAGCCCTCCACTGGATATGCCACGTGAGCATCTACAGCCACCGGCATATATCCGGATCCACGCAAGATGACTCATTGATGAATGTTACCAATTCATTTGGGTTGCCACGCTCGAACTCCTTTGACTAGAACCACTCAGCCTAGACATTCAACGGAATGCCTGGCGACTCCTCCAACCATGCAGCAATACTCTGTGAATGAACATTTTTCCAAAATTCCCTTCCAAAGGAATACAAAGCTCTACCGGATCCGCTCTATTCATTTTTAATGGCGACCCGATGAATTGGTAAGAGGCAAAGGAAAAAAAATAATCAGGAAAACTGCACAAGTCCTCTGACTTCTTTCAATCACTAGCAGTTATCCAAATGGAATTGCGTTCAAATGTCGATTCAGCGTCCATTGAGGCATGCCCGGCCTTCGCACTCAACCTCATTCATAGGTCCACCTCGGTGAATGGCGGTTGACGGTCGCTGGCAAAAATAATCAGCAAAAGAGATTCTAATGAACTCTGCCGTGAATGCAGCAACAACATCGTCAGACGATCGTCACCGCAGCCAATAGCCCGGGCACACGGCGCACGGCACAGGGCACACCTCCCCCGCAGACAGTCCCACACCAATAACGACGGCAACGACAATGCCACCGATACCGATATTGGATTATGCCAATGAGTTAGTAAAACTATTTCAATTTTCAGCGTTCACCGGGCGGAGCAGCGCAGAGACAGACGATGGATTGCGAAGACGACGGAAACGCCATCGCAGAGTGCCACCAGCGCGCCGATGGAACGGAACGAACCACCAACGAACCAAGGCGGGCGGGCGGGCGGCAGGGTGATTGGATGAATGCATTCCTAATGCAATCCAATTTCATTTAGTGCCACAAATGTGGGTCATCATCAGCATTCGGAATCAGAAGCCGTGGAGGGCAAACAAATCGCGCTCGGCATCGCCAACTTGCACGTTCTCTCTATTTCCGCGATGACGGCGGCGGTGGTGGTGGCGTTGCGCAGCACGGCACAGCACGGCGCGACTTTGCAATGGCATGGGGGAGTGGTAGATAGCGAATCTGCGTTGATTCCTGGTAAAATTTGCCAAGAATGTCCTACGGCTGTCGTCGGTGGACGCGAAGAGGGTAAGTTTTGGTGGACGGCAGTCGATTTAGAATATCATACGCTCGTTAATCTTGAATCAGATGATGACTATGGGGAATGCCTTCGCTTCCATTCTGACCGACAGCAGACTAGCATCAGCATCAGCGGCCACCGCATCGGCCATCGATGGAGTAGTTGTCATCGTCGGTCGGTGGGCTTCAGTCGGGTCGATGTTGTTGCTGATGCCGACGACAACGACATCGACAGTGATGACGATGGTAGTGGTGATGATGATAATGATGATGATGATGATGGTGGGGACCAAGCAATGGTTAAGGAATCGGAAGTGATTTTGCATTTTGTTTGAGGCGGATCGAGTATACAACATCTGGTCGAATTGATGCAGTGACAGCGGCAGCAGCAGCAGCAGCCCGAGTGGTCCACTGCTGCAGGATGCCGCTACGAGTCTGGGGATTATTGAAATTGATTCTGCAATGCGTCTCCCCTCTCACTAAGTGATAATGCGAAGTGTATTTAGAAGTTTCGAGGATAATGGAATTGATTTAGATGGGCTCCTGTTCGTCGTCGATTCGATGGGAGATTATGCTGATGAAGGACAGTTAATGGCGGCCGTGCTGGTCCGAGGGATGAGTGACACCCGTTTGCGAGTGAATGAATATTTATCGATGAGTGATAGTCTTGTTTACGAATTGCTTTTGCGTTTTTTTCCCTCGCCGGAAGAGGAAAAGGAAATCGTCCAGTCCTTCCGGGAGATCAGAAGCGGGCACATTTTAGTTTCTCGGTGATGTTTGTTTTTTTTTTTGTATTCTTGAGAGACGGACATGAGTGGAGAGTTCTGCTTTGGGGATTTGAGATTGAAAAATATTCCCAGAGTGATGCATGGCCAAAGGCGGGAGTGAACAATTGAGTAAGGTCTGGGCGTGTGAGTTGTGTGTCGCGAAATTCAAAATTACGTCACAAAAATGTCAAGTCGATGTCAGATCCGTCATGGAGGGATAGGTTGGTGTTTTGCTGTCTGCACTGAATCTGCTTCTGCTTCTGCAAACGAAGCTTAAAATGTCACCTTTCCAGAACCATATGGAATAACGCAATATGATTGGTAGCACAGGAGATAGACGACTACAGCGACACCTATTGACAAAATACGAAAAGACTTTCCGATTACCCATTAGTTGGGATTCCGCTGGAGACGATTTTTAGTTAAAATCATTGCCCCCCAAATGTGCGCTCATAGAGGGTGATTCGTCGTGTGGTTCGATTTTGACAGATCACTCGAGCAAAGGAAAAAGCTCAGAAAATACATTTTTAAAATTTCGATGTCTACGGCTGCCCTTTGGTACAGACTTCCGTCGTAGATGTCGATTTAACTATTTTTGTTGAACTTAAATCGGGTCGTTGGAAATTCGTCGACTGGTATCGCTGATGTTCTTGCGACAGGTCTCTGGTCGACATCCGGTATATTGCTGACTGGTGTAGTTGCGTTTTTTTGCATGGACGTAATCTACTTTGTCAGTTTTGTTCACGATCGTTTTTCAGGTCATCATTGCAAAGCGTCCAAATTGTTCAGCTGTATTAGGAACATCAGCCTTCTGTGATAACTTCTTCCGTGCGATTCGAGAAACTTACGGTGCGCATAGATAATCGACCTACTGAAACAACACTTTGAGTCCCAGTTTACATTAGTGGATGGCTCTACATCCAGCATGTAGTGAAGAGACTATAACAGCTAAAGCTGAGAGTGTGGGTGAAGACCTGGGCGAATTGAACCGTCGTCAGTCTCAGCAGCTTGGCTTCCTTGTATTCAACTATGTGCTTCTGAAATTCAAGCACATGGTCTTGTTGAGCTCTGGTTTCAACAAGAAGGAGCTACGAGCTATACAGCACGTGAAACAACGGATTTGTTGAAAAATCATTTTGGTGGGCACCTAATTCCACATTTTGCTACCGTAAATTGGGCGACTAGAGTGGACTTTATCACACCTTAAGACTATATTCTCTGGGGATTTGTGAAGTCTTAGGCCTTCAGGAATAAAGCAGTGTTCTCTCGTGTTTGCCAAGAGACCTGCGTGGCCATGCGAACCACCTCAGACTTAGTCTTTACCAACATTTACATGAGTTTCTTTTAAACGATGATAACAATTTTAAGTTCACTGTCAAACTGATGTGATTTATTTTAAATTATAAACCAAATCGCATGATGAATCACCCTTCAGTTGCAGAAGCAGTCTTTCATTTAAGGTCACTGACTCCCTAAGTTGCGCTATTACATTTTAAAAAGCCTACATCGGCTGCTACACCTACTCGCTAACTTGGATCTATCAGCCAACAAGTTTTGAAACATAAACGGCCTTCTCCATCCAACAGAATACGTTGCGGACTTGAAGCGAGAAGGACAGCATTTGCGGGGCCTGTGACACAGGTCAAAGTTGCTGACTGCACCCAACGTGGTAGGATGCTAGCGCAATACCTGCTTGTGCATAAGTCAAGTTGACGTACAGCCTCCTCGTGGCGCTCCTGGATAGCGTATTCACCAGCTCATCTGTAAGATATGGATGGAGAAAAGCATGGCCGATGAGTGGAATCTGAGCGGACCACAAGAAAGGAGGCCTCTTTGACTGCGCCAACTATTGCGGGATCAGCCTTCTCAACACAAGATACTCTCTGCCGTTTTGAGTGAAAGCCTGACACCATTGTCAACAACCCGATAGGACCTTTTCAATGCGGTTCAAGCCATCAGAAGTCCACCATCGACCAAAAATGCTCACTACAGCAGATCCTGGAAAAGACTCAAGAGATGCAATTCGACAACCACCACATATTTGTCGATCTCAAGGCTGCATATGACAGCGTGCATAAAGTCGAGCTATACAGCGCCATGTCTAGTTTTGACATTCCTGCCAAACTCGTCAGGTTGTGCAGGATGACGTTGGAGAGCTCTCGCTGCTCTATCAAGGTCGGTAACGAACTCACCGAGACCTTCAATGTCACAAAAGGTTTTAGGCAAAGCGACCCGCTGTCATGTGACTTCTTCAACATCATACTTGAGAAGATCGTGCGAAACTCAAACCTAAGCACCCGAGGCACGATCTTTCAAAAGTCCGTTTAACTGCTTGATTACGCGGACGACACTGAAGTGATTGGACGACCACAGCGAGCCGTCAATGAGGCGTTTGCTGGCATTGAAGCGGAAGCTGCTAAAAAAGGATCTAGCGATAAACCGGGGCAAAACAAAGTACATGCTGTCATCACGAAATGACGCACACCATCGACGTCTCGGACAGTGCGTCATACTGGGCAGCGAAAACTTTGAGGTAGTCCAGGACTTCGACTACCTCGGCTCTGGAGTAAATAGGGACAAAAACACCAGTACCGAGATCAAGGGCAGAATTACTCTTGTCAAACGCTGCTTGTTTGGGCTCAAGAGGCAATTGGGGAGAAAGCTATCTCTCGAAACACCAAGCTGGCTTTATACAACACTCTGATCATCCCGGTCCTACTCTATGGCACAGGGACAGGGTTGTTTTGAGAGAAAAGTTCTGCATGAGATCATTGGTCCTGTTTGCGTTGATGACGTTTGGAGGAGAGGGTTCAACCACGAACTGTACGGGCTGCACAGCGGCATGCACCTAGTTAAGCGCCTTCGGATCCAACGCTTAAGATGGCTAGGTCATAAGGAGCGGATGGACACCACAGCTCCGGTCCGAAGAGTCTTCGGCACCGAGCCATTGAGACAGCGCAACAGAGGACGTCATCGCACTAGATGGCGCACACAAGTGGAAAAGGACCTCAAACAACTTGGTGTGCGCAACTGGAGGCAGCTGGCGAAAGATCGTGCTGGCTGGAGAGGCATGTTGGTTGAGGCCCAGGTCCACCCCGGACTGTAGCGCCACCTTAAGTAAGTAACGCCGAGTTCGCATGTTCCAGCTTGTCGAAGGCGACCTGCATTATGTCTCTTAGATTAGGTACGAATGTGGCAGATGCCGATATGGCAATATCGTCCGCATAGGCAAGTACCGAGTTCAATGGGGGAATTACTCTTGCCCATCGGCGCTTTCTAGAGGATATAACCTAGTAGCTGAGTGTGAATTCTCTTCCAGAACGCCTGTTATTGTGCCCGATTTCAGCTCTCACAGTTTCCTGAGCACTTTTTTATCTGAATCGAAGCCATACATGTTTCTGTCATTTCTTAAAACACTCAAAGAAGCCCGTCCAATGATTTTCCATTCAATACCATTCAGAAGAGGAATTATTGTGCACTCAGAAAAGTATGAAAACTCCTAACAAGAGTACCCATCTGACCGCGGCAGACACTAGTGACGTGAGTTCTGGGAAAATCGAGTTACGTTCGCTCGCCTCCCCGACTGAAATATCTCATTTCGTAGCACAACCATGTGAAAGAGGTCATCAACTGTGAACTCAATTGAAATGAAAGCCTTAATTCTTTCAGCAACACACCGCAATCATGGTCAAGAGCCATGATGAGCGTATCCTCTGAATGGCCACATAATCAAGGATTGGTCATCCCTTTCCGTCAATTGTTCGTCTCTCTTGCTTTGTTCCCCCGTCCGCTTGGCGTGTTTCTTTTTTCATTGCCTCGTGCTCAATATCCACGTCTTTCGATCGCCCTTATCCATTCGATTGTTCCTCGGGCTGGAACATGGAAACGAAAGGATAACAAATGAATGAAAAGATCCAGTTATAATCATGTAATATCTTCTTCGCCCCTCCTCCAGCGCCTTCCCCGGCAACAGTCGGGCAGTTATTCAACTCGGCAACTGCTGTGCCCACATCCGGTCGAGCTGAGGTAGAGAATGCAGAAAAAGCGGGCAGCATCCCGGGCGAGGACAGTCAAGGAAAATCATCAATTACAGGTTTCACATTGTGTGCCGGACGGAGCCGGTCGGTGGGCATAGCCCCGTGTCCTTCGACGATGATGATCTGGCCCATTTTCACTACTACTTGTAATTTGATTTCGTTTTTTTTTCTTTATTGCCTCCGGGACATCGCACAAGTCCTTGCGCGGGGTTGGGGCTGCCTTTCAATTGGAAAGATAATTTTCGATGAAGCGATGTGTAATTGCTCACGAGGATGACACGGCAGCGGAGGTGTGGGTCTGCTGTGGAGACGGTGTGCTCTTGCATCATTATTCCTGGATTCATGCAACTGAGTCGCTTAATTAAAGAATAATTAGAAATCGATCGAACGCGCAGTGAGCGGCCGACAATGTCTTCACTTCGCGCCGTGGAGCTGGGTGGGGTGGAGAAATCCTGACCGCTCTTTTGAAACAATGATTAGCGGTGAGGTTGGTCAGATTTGAGGTGCGAGGGCGTCTGTTTGACATTTATATCGGCCATTTGCGGGTGACACCGAACCGGACAACCGCAATAACTCTCATTTAGCGAGTAATTATCGCAATTAAGAGTCGTGTTTTGAGAGTGAATTGTCGCGGGGAGTGGTCGCCTGCGCAGCCAGGTGTCCCCAGGGGGCGGTTGCGAGGCCGTGTTCCGAAATGATTAACTATTTGTGAATGGCGTGCGAGAAGGAGGCGCAGTTTCAAATGGGCAGCGATTAATTATCCAAGTGACATGATAGATGGAAAGAAAATCCAGCGATTGGGCGGATGACCTCTGGGGCATCAAACTCAGGAGTTGCCAAGGATAACTGTCAAATTTCAGGCAAAATTTAAAAGCCAACTCTGAACATCTCCTCCTGTCGCATTCATTTCACTGTCAGGACTTAAAATCTAAATTAAATCACATCACGAGTGTCCTCGTCACCCATCCATCTCCTCACACAGCCGCACACACACCGCACGACCATAAAGCTCCTTAATATGTCATAAATTTCGCAAATAAGTTTGTTCGCTACCAACAACTTTTGCATTCGCCACTGCAGTGCAGGACACGATTAAATATGCTGACAGACTTGCCCGTCGCCCCCGCACTTGTCGACGTCTTCAATGTAATTTGACTTTCAGCCCTAAGCCCATGTCCCAAAGTTCCATTGAGCGTTGGTTGGGGGAAGGGGCGAACGGATGAAAACTTCCATTACATCTCAACAGTCGGTCGGAGGAAGTGGCTGCAACTTCTGATGTTGTTGGCTGTTGACACTGGTGTGGTGGATGCACAAAACTAACATCTACAGGATTTATCCTTAATTAAAAGTGTCTCTTCTCATTCTCTGCGCCCATTTGGAGTGTGTACCTTTGTCTCCTTGTTTTGTGGCGAAAATTCCCAAAGCAATGCCATTGTGACAAACTAACTCAGTCACAGAATGCCACTCGGAGAGTTATAAATAAGTGAGATTTAAGGGAATTATGGAAATCAATAGCAGACTCGATTTGAAGAACGTACCTTGTCCAGCTCGAGATCGCCAGGAATGCTGGTGCCGTCCTTTGAGCAGAAACAGTATGGCAATTCACATTCGTCTGGATTGCATCGCACTGCCTGGTCCACTGGGGCGTCTGTGATTGTTGCAGGAGCTGAAATGTGAATAAAGAAGAAAATTAAAATCATCCCCAAATCACTTTAGCCAGAGAGCGAGAGAGAGAACATCGCATTCTGTGATTCTTTTGTGTGTCTTTCAGGCGATTCATTGTGCGCCAGTGGAATGAGGTTTCCCATCACACACCCACACGCACACAGGCCACCTCGAAGGGGGTACACCGAGAGACTGACGAGAGAATAAATATTTGAGTCGTTTTGTCTAAATTGATTGTCGGAAAGGATAAATGTTTAAACATCCATTTTGCGTGAAGTTCTAGCTCAATATTATCTCGATTCATTTTTTTTTGCTCTGCTGTTCTCGGTTGTTTT
Source organism: Eristalis arbustorum (assembly GCA_916610145.1). Taxonomy (NCBI): domain Eukaryota; kingdom Metazoa; phylum Arthropoda; class Insecta; order Diptera; family Syrphidae; genus Eristalis; species Eristalis arbustorum. Next base: position 23,922,533 of record OU744320.1, on the reverse strand, counting down.
TTTTTTTGTATTTTCTCCTTTTTAACTGCGCTGTCGGTGATGCGGAAGCTGCTGTTGTTGCTGTTACGAAAACGGAAAGCAAAAAAAAGAATGTTGATGTTTTGCGTGAGGATAACTTGAAATGGATTGTTGGTCGGGGTGGGGTGGCCTCCTTTCGGCACGGCACATGTTCGTCGTTATTTTCTCCGTTGAATTGATTCGATTTCTGAATTCTGAAGTTTGCGGAAGGGTGATACGCCTTTTACGCCGCTTTTGAATATCAGATTACGCATCGCTGTGTGTTGAAGGAGTGAATTTGCGTCGGGTAGCGAATTGATGGGGTTACATTTATTTGCAGAGCTTTTTGCGACTTGCATGGAGATTTTCGATGAGCGCTTGTGTTTATTGGTTTTAGCTTTGCGCTTCGCGTAGGACGGTGTGATTGACAGACGAGGAGGGTAATCCGTGATAGACTTGAGTAATAGGTCTACTCGTTCCGCGCTTTGTTTCTACGTGCGCCTTGTTGGCGTGCGATTGAGATTCGAGTCGCGTGGTTTGCTGTTCATTCTTTAATGGGTTCAATTTTGCGTGGCATTTGTCAAGCGATTTTTTCTTTAAATCGTTTGACGGTTCATTGGGGTTGTTATGACTTTGTTGCCGTTGGATGATGGGGAATCCGTGCTCAGGTAATAGTTGTTACAAAATTAAGCCTTTTGGGATGAGGGTAGGAAAGAGATGCAGAGCAGAGATGTAGAGAGTAATTGAGAGGGACCCAAAGTTGGCTTAGGACATGTTCCTATTTTTAAGGGCCTGCTTCACAGTTAAGGTGAACCTTGAACTGAGTTCAGGTTTTCGGTTAAACCGTTCCGATTTCACAGTCGATTCTGAACTTCGCTTACCTACAGCGATCGGCAATAGGTTCGTGTATTAACTTGAACTTGCAGCACTTTTTAGGAAATGTACGCACCGTCGTCATATTTGCTCTGCGTTGGACTTTTAAAAGGCTTTTGGTGCAATGCAATTGTAGAGCGTCTTTCAAGCAAAGACGGGGAAAGTAGTTGTATTAGAATCCATTGCAAATGATTGCAATGCAAAGAAGGGACCTCATATCAGTCTACTTAGAGTCAGCAAGCACTCATTAAGGACCCTCATTGGCGTTATAACCGGGCGATGTGCAATTGGCACTCATGCTCGCAGGATGCGTAATTTTTGCAGAAGCTGCATGGATAAAAAGGAGGAAGAAAACACACATCACCTACTCTGCTCCTGTAGTGCTCTGGCTAGTCGTAGGTTCCTACACCTAGGGCCTACTACGTCAGCGGCCGCAAGGAGCAAACAGCGCCAGCATTGGTCAGCTAATTCGCTTCACTACAAGCACCAACTAGTTCCAGTGTTAGGAGAAATCAATCCGCGTGGTATCACCATGGGCCTACCCTGGCCTAAGTGTGACTGCCCTCAAGACAAGACACTCAACCGAGTACAAAGACTGGCCTGAATGTGCATTAGCCCAGCACTGAGAAGTAATCCCACTGAATATTCTCCTCCATCTTCCTTCATCTTTTTGTGTGGCTCTACAGTTCGGGGTGGACCTGGGCCTCAATCAACATACCTCTCCAACTAGAGCGACCACTGGCTAGCTGTCTCCAGTTCCGCACACAAGTTGGTTGAGGTCCTTCTCCATTTAGGTGCGCCACCTTAAACGCGCGCGTCCGTCCGGCCGGAGCTATGGTGTCCATCCGCTCTACATGTCCTAGACACAGTAGGCGTTGGATCCATAGACGCCTAACTAGGCTCATGTCGCTGTACAAACCGTACAGTTCGTGTTTGAATCTTCTCCTTCAGAACCCGTCAACACAAACAGGACCATAGCTACTCCGGAGCCGAGGTAAGTGAAGTCCTTGACTACATCGAAGTTGCCCATTGCGACGCTCTGTCCAAGGCGTCGATGTTGTATGTCCTTTTTGGAGGACAGCATATACTTCGTTTTGTCCTCATTCACCGCCAGACCTATTTTAGCGACCGCTTCCGTCTCACTGTTAGCAAATGCCACACTGACGGCTTGCTGAGCTCTGCCAATCACGTCAATGTCATCGACGTATGCTAACAATTGCTTGTGCATTGTTAACAATGAAAGCGGGTCGCCTTGTCTAAAACCTTTTTTGACATTGAAGGTCTCGGTGAGTTCGTTACCGACCTTGATGGAGCAGCGAGAATTCTCCAACGTCATCCTGCACAGCCTGACGAGATTGGCAGGAATGTCAACACTAGACATGGCGTTGTATAGCTCCATCTTCCACAACTGGAAATATTGGGAAAACAAATAGAAGCCAGCACAGCCTTGAGACTCAAAACACTCCGACTGTTGACCGAACTCAACATCGGTCACTCAACAATTCTCAAGGAATTCGACTTCTTTCCTAGCGACACTGACCGGCTAATACCCCAGGTTATCTTCGAGAAGAAATTTTCGATCAGCATTCCCTCCAGATCGGACTGGATGTCTGATAGGCAGATGTTGGATGATCCTTTGCGTTTTTTCACAGACGGATCGAAGACTAACGAAGGGGTGGATGCGGAGTTCTCAACACTGCTATCTCTTTGAAGCTCCCTGATCACAGTGGCGTTTTTCAGGCAGAAACCATAGCGATTAAAGATTGATATCAAAAGGGGATATCACCATCTGTTCGGACAGTCAGACCGCTATAGATACTCTGGACAATGTCTTGTTTTACTCAAAAACATCCCTTAATTACAGGCTGTCTCTTAACGAGATGGCTGAGCAATTTAAAATGCACCTCTTGTGGGTGTCGGGACACTGACATACCAGGAAACTGCAAAGCCGATGAACTAGCCAGGTGCGGTACACCCTCATACATATCATTAGCAGGGGCGCCACCTTCCATGCCGATCGGTACAGCCTAGCCCTGGCTAGAAGTCGCCACCTGCCTTAAAACAAAATAAATCTGACTATCACTTAACCTAAAACGGTCACTCAGTATACCTAGACTCAGCAAGCACTCTTTAAGGACACTCATTGGAGTCATGACCGGGCACTGTGCAATTGGCACTCATGATGATTTTTGCAGAAGCTGCATGGATGAATTGATCATCTGCTGTAAGGCGCGGAAGCCGGGACTATCTCAAGAGCGGATGAAGACGCACTTGGCCTGTACTGTACTGCGTTCAATCTTTGCTCCTGTTTGGGTTGAAGGTTTCTGGAGAAGAAGATTCAACCGCGAACTGCACGGACTGAACAGCGACATGAGTCTAGTGAGGCGTCTACGGATTCAACGCCTAAGGTGACGCATGGACAACACTGCACCACTGCCCAAAGAGTCTTCGACTCCGAACCAATGGCACAACGCAAAAGAGGACGAAGCCGATGGCGCACTCAACTGGAGAAGGACCTCAATCAACTTAGAGTGCGAAATTGGAGGCAGCTTGCTAAGGATCGTCCATTCGGAGAGGATTGTTGACTGATGCCCTGGTTCACCACGGATTGTAGCGCCACAAGAAGAAGAAGAAAAAGTATGGATGTAGAGGAGAAAGAAAACACTCACCACCTACTCTGCTCCTGTAGTGCTCTGGCTAGTTCCTGCACCTAAGAGCCTCCTACTTCAACGCCCTCAATGAGCTAAACAGGGCCAGCATAGGCTAGCTAAACGGCTTCACTAAAAGCACCAACTGGTTCCAACGTTAGGAGAAGTCAATCCGCGTGGAATCACAATGGGCCTACTCTGGCCTAAGTGTGACTGCCCTTAGCAGTCAGCCACCACAACCTAACCTAACCTAACCCGAGCAGCAGATGTCACAGAGAAAAAACTGCGAAAGGGAGAAAACCAGAGTGAAACTGGATGGCTGAAGTGCGGCACTGAGGTTGAAACGACTACAACTTGAACTCAGATCAAGGTGTGAACAAACCAGTGACACCAAAGTGGTGTGTTGAAGACCACTGGACATACTGCTCGTGTGGGTAGGCGTACACCTTCTATGACGCGGCGCTGTGTTGTCTGAACACAGAACGTTCTTAATTCACGCCTCTGCTTCTCTTGAGCCACCGAGAGGATGGTGTGCCATTCGGAGTCATCGGCTTTTAAATGTAGAGCCCCTCCACTAGGAAGCACTGTCTGTGACTGAAGTGAGATGAAGGCATGCATGGTGTGCCAGGAACCTCCGATTCGTCGCACTCTCTCCCTACTTTCCTATTGTGTCACAAAATATAAACATTTCCTTCTCGAGCCATACGAAGAGACAAACTCATGAATCCTAGGCAATTTCAACAAACAACTCCATAGCTTCGGAAGCTGTCTGTGAGGTCTCATGGCTGAGTTTTCGCTCTGCCGCCTTTGCCAGGCCACACAAAAAGTCTCATATTATTTTAAAAACCATTTCAGTTCCGTTCTCGAGTGAAATTCACTGATGCGTCCTTTAAGTTTCATCACGCACGACAGCCCCCGATAGAGTCATCATTGAAACTCCTCCTGGGACTGTAGACCACTCGATTGCCGACGCATCTCCATACAGATTGTTTCTAATCACCAGACCCCATTGGGGGATCGAAAATTAGAATAAACAAAGTGCACATCCACTCGACGGCACAGAGATCTCATATCCATCGAATTATTGACTTAGAGGACGCTTCAACAACTCAGATCGAAGGAGAATTTGCCTGCACCGCGTCACCAAATCCACACGCATGGTTTCAATGGTATTTGACAAAAGCAACCACTGAACCATGGCACTCATGCATGCACTTATACCTTCAGAAAAACGAAAACACTCCATCCACCACTGGACCCTCGAGCCAGACAGAAGTGTATCTTTAAATATCCAACTCCGAACTCCCGTCGGGCAAGTCTCCACCAGTGGACAAGTAATGCGGTAGACGGCATCCCCGAATCAATTCCACTCAACGACTGGAGGGTCCTTGAGGGCAAGGACTTAACTCACATTGAAAATCATTACGATACAAATTCTCCAATCAATCGAGTTTACATGAAAATCTCGAAAATCCATTACTCCCTCCAGAGACAAAGAGAGTGAGAAAGAGTCCTTGTCCCCCCTCAATGACATCAAGGGCATTCAGCATACATGCCATGCACAAGTGCATAGACAAAGAGCATATTCACTTCGGAGTATGCAAATAGTTTCAAGAATTCCTCACCACCCCACATCAGTCGGAGAGTTGACAAAAAGAGCATATTTGAGTTTGAAAAAGGAACACAAGGACGACAGAAGTGCTGCGAAGAGCGACACACTGAATTGGAATCAATTTGAAATTCTCCCCAAAAAGGACATTGACCGCGTCTCGGGGAGGCGAGAGTGTGACAGTGCAGTCACTGTCCTTGGTGTCGTGCTGCTTAGCAGCCCTTGGAATGCGCAGGCAGTTGCCAGACGCGAAACTGAACGAAGAAAACGTGCCAGTGCACATGCGATGACCTCCGCTTGGTATGGCATGTCCTAGTCAATGAAATATGAAATCCACCTCCAAGGACCGACGACGCTCGGAGGGACTTTATGGCAATGTTGATGGAATTTTCTAATTTATTTTCGACAGGAAACGCTTTCAAATTAATTTCGCACAAAACACACGACTTTGGATGGGTTTTGACGGAACACGAGGGGATTGAGCCGTATGGTGGATGAACTGGAAAAGGACAGCATGCAGCTGAATGAATGTGCTCAGCTGAAGATTGAGGACAAAAGATTGGTCCGCTGGACCAATTTCAATCTCAATTTAATTTTATGTCTTCATCTCTGATGAGACTGAGGCATGGGGTGGGGTTGCGTGTTTGCTACTGATGAGTGGATCTCTATGGGGACCAGAGAGATGGATGTCCTTTTTTTTGGGGCGACGGCAGCAGGACTGCGGCGAAGCACGTACAACTCATGAAGTCATGGGTGTGCCAGTCGTGTATGCAAACTTTCGCCTTAGTGAATTGACGGCCACGGGCATGGACAGTGGGGTCTGTGTGGCGCTAAGTGGGACTCACGATGAATGCGTGTTTTGATGTGATCTCTCGTCTGGTGGAGGGAGGGACTGCTTTTTGTTGACACAGATTTATGGCAAGGTTTGTGCATCGAGTGGGGCACCTGAAACATAGCATCAGTTTTATTTTCAAGTGGACTGCGATGAGGTGGATGGTTAGGATTTATCTGTCGGATGACACGTTCGCCGTTTCATGTGTTCTTAAGCTGAATTTGGGTGTTGTTACCTGACACTGAAGCAATTAAAGTCGTCTGTCTTCCAATTCGTCATTCCTGTTCCAATCGAAGACACCGAACCGAACTACGGTACGGAACTGTGCATGTTTAGACTGTTGTTTTAATGATCAAATGAAAGGCGGTAGAGTAACTATCGATGAATGTGCCCGATCTGCTAATCGGAATGGAAAGAAACGAAGAGGCTGGCTCTGTTAGAAATGTCTTGTGAAATGCACGCTCTACATAAAATATGGCTGCATTCTCTAAAAGCGAATGTTTCAATTTTCCTTCACGCAAGTGTCCAGAATTAATAATCTGCAGGAATTGCTGAAAGCTGGTATTTTTCGTGGGCCACAGATTAGGCAACTCGAGAAGGATCGAATCCAAACCCTGGAATTCAAAGCCTGGAATCTGACGACAATGTCGAGGTTGTTTAGTGCATGCGACCGAGCTTGCAATAACCCCGGTGCAGTATGAGCATACAAATCCGCTTTCTCTTCTCGCATTTGGACAGATTTCCACAAAATTTGGGTGATTTTAGAAAGGAGCAGGGTGAGAGATTGCATCAGGATCATTGGACAATCGACAATCGACGGACATATTGCGGTAGACTACTGCTGGAGCATGCAAGGAGATCTACCGAAGGTCGTTCATTTGAGGGAATGTTATGAAAGTTAATTTAATGGGTCTCAATCGATTTTTTTTTAAATTTACTATTGCGACGTGGGTGTGGTGGCCCGTGGCGTTGTGGGTACGTGCGTCGACCCCCACCACGACTTCGAAGGATCGATTCCAGCTCTGAGCGACAGAAATAATTTTCACGGCCCCACCTCTTTCGAGTCACTGACAATGCTCAAGGAGTATTTTATGTCTAAAAAAAGCTTCTCAAACTTTGCCGTTCGGAGTCGGCGTAAAACTGTAGGTCCCTTCCACTCGTGAGAGAACAATAGCACTGACAACACGAGTGGTTGCTGAGAAGCTAGGCCCTGCCCCTTTTGGGCTGTAGCGCCACCCATATTATTATTATTATAACGTGGGTGTAGTCCAAAAGGCAAACACCCATCGACTACACTGCTCGGCCACATCAAGCGCATGGATACCAACGCTCCATCTAAGAGGATCTTCGAAGCCGAGCCTCCAGGTTCGAGAAGGAGAGGAAGACCGAATCGCCGGTATAGAGATCAATTCATCGCGCATGTAAAACAGCTTAGTTTTGATGAGTGCCCAGAACCCACCTTCAGCGATGGAAGGCAACAATTGCTCATGCTTGGGGCCTTCATCGGTCGTCTGCCTTATCAGTAAGTAATTATGGATGGATTGAAGGCTACAGCGCAGTAGAGGTGTGAAGTGTTTCACATTAGTTTTCTACACTTTGAAGATGATTTGGTCATCCTCCAGCGTACTTTCGATAGGTTTGTGACCCTATTCGCAGATGGTGGAATGAAGATGAACGAGGACAAAACAGAGGTTATGCTAATTTCTTGAACTGCTGCTCAATGCAATCTACATGTGAGTTGAGTCCCATTGAAGCAGGTAGAGAAGAAGTTCAAGTATCTCGGTGTCTGTTTCACGAGTGATGGGAGGAGTAATGCTGAGCTTTCCTTTAGGATTGGCCAAGCCGGCATTGAAACAGCTTGTAAGATCAGTTATCAAAAAGGCCAAGTTTGATGTCAAAGTCAAGTTTCAACTCAGTATTTGTTCCAACTTTCAACTGAAATGTGGGCAATGACCGAAAGAATAAGATCGCTAATCAAAGCTTCCGAGATGGGATTTCTTAGCTGCTGTTGTGGGAGCTACTCCCCGGGATTTTCGTTAGAAACACGGCACTACGCGAAGAACTCAAGGTCGAGCAGCTCGATGGTTTGGACATGTGGCACGAATGACCCCATTACACGTTTTCCGAGGCATGCCTTAAATGCGACTACAGAAGGAAAGCATCAGATTGAAAGGTTGGATGAAGTCTTAAAAACTCGCCTGGACGACGGCGGAGGATCGAGTTGCCAGGAGATCTCTTTTGCGTGCTTTACCCTTACAACCCCTTTAGTGGATCATGCGGGTCAGAAAATGATGATGATGATGATGATCATCCTAAAACTAAAAATACGATGGAAGCCTTGTTCTTGATGGACAGAGGCTGTTATGTATTATTTAACAGATATTTCCATACCTAAATCAAAGTGAAGTTAACGTTAAACTTGAAGCTTGAAATAGTGGTGAATTTTTGCCTGTTGGTATTTCCATACCGTCAATGAGTTGGAATTGTCTGTCTACACATGTATGCTACATTTTCCAGCTAATACATAAGTTCCAATTTTCAGGCTGAGCCAACATCATCGTCGACCTTTAACCATCGCGTCTAAAACCAGTCAGCTATGATCCACGATCTAGAAGCCAAAGTCGTCAAAAATCAAAAATGTAGACAGGCAGTTCCAGATCTTACACATCGGATTATTTTATCAGTTCAACTTTTGACGATGTGAACCGGCCACGAGCGCGAAGAGGCTATATTTCAACATGGTGTTAATCGAAATGCGAATCATAAATATATTTTTGGGGGAACGACGCAGTCATTTAATGGTGCAATACGATTCTCGCTTCGTCTTTCTCGAATGCTCTCGATCACATCTGTTCCGGATTTGGTCAGTTCTTGCACATTTATAGCATTTCGTTACTTCGTTGCCACATCTGTTTAAGTGACAAACGAATCGGATCATCGATGGTATTCCTACTTCGACCTCAAATGAGTGATGTATGGTAAGTCATGCATTCATGGTAAATAAAAGTCAACTAGCTCATTGAACTTTGTCGCTTATAGAAATCGCATTTGAACTTGCTGTCGGCACTCCATGGAGTAACTCTGTTTTCTGGTGGGCTACAGCTTCTTTACTGCTCCTCTAAGGAGGCTTCATAACTCGATCCTTTTTCATTGGCATCTCTTCAGAGAAAACAAGCGCCAATGGAACAAGGGCATGTCAGCATCCTTGAGACTGAAGCTGACCAATGATAACGATCTCGTTGTGCTCCATGCGAGTGAGAGCACTTACGAGGTAGTTCCGTTGTCAAGATTCTGAGATTCATTCCGTCGATTATTAAGCTTTATTGAAGTCTTCATTCTTTTGGTGGGGATTCGCCCAGTTCAGCGCCACCTCAATTCAAGCTATGTACTAACAATTTCTTGTCCGGTGGAGCCCAGAAAAAAAAGCCAGTTAATCTAGACTGACATTTTTGGCTCACTGCCGTCTGACTAGTATTTACGGAATACTCTTCTATCCATTTGGGCCCACTGCCTTATTTGTTGCAGTTTGACAACTCTGCCCAGGATTGGTGATGGCTCATCTGTCTGTTTATCATTTTCTGAATACAGGGCTTCACAGGCTTCTTCATTCCGGAAACCATGACGAGGCTGATCTGGCATCTTCTGGCATGAAACCAATGACATCGACTGCTGGCTTCGGTGGCGACATAGAGTTCCGTACGATAGATCTCATCATCTCGTAACGCATTCCTTATTTATGTGCTCCTAGGGGTAATGCTTCAAATTCCGCCTTGAATCCAGGACACCGGCCAGTCATTGGTGAGGTAAGCCAAGCACTTGTGATGATGTCGGTCGTGCGAATCGCCGCGATGAAATTCTTAGCCTCATCCACAACAAACCTGCTCCTTGGTGACCCCTTTGTCGCTCTTAACATCGTCGGTGCGATAACCCAGCTTACTCGCATCACAGTAAATCCTTTGACGAGATTTGGACCTCAACTTCAATGGGTTGGCTTACATTGAGCTGCCGCCCTTTTGCCACCGTGCCCCTGTCACGCTCAGCAGCACAGGCACTACAGGCAGTGGCTTTTCGATTTTATCAAAATAGTTACAATTTTGTCCGAGCACTCCTCGTAATGCCCCCATACTTGTGCGGTGACTTTCTCCGTCGGTGCTGATATGTCACTGTGCCCGGGTGGTGCAGACTTCATATTAACGAAAAGCACAAGCAAAAAAAGGACAGGAGAGAACTTATCAAAACTTACTGGTTGGCAATGGTCCACATTTTGCTTCATCCTTGAACGTACAAAATTTGTTGAGGTCATCAAAGTACAATCCAGACGGGCATCGGTTCAAGTAGGGAAAACCGTCCACACACTGCAAAGAAGGGATACACAAAAAGAAGCCATCAAATGAAGGGAAACTTTATCGGTTCGGTGAGTGATGTGAGGTTGTGTGGACTGGGCAGGTCTATTAGGAAAATTAAATTCCCCAAAAAATGCATACGAACCTGATAGAATCGGCGACATGTGGCGGGATCGGCAAAGTTTCCATTGCCCACGGACGTCGGGCAGGTGAACTCCTCCTTGTCCTTCGATTGCGCTGCAAAAAAAAATAAGGCGAGATGATGAGAAACGGGTTTTGCACGAGTTATCTTGTAGTTCAATGTTGGGGGTCGGGTTAATCGAAGTGATTGCTTGGGAAAGAGCACCTCGCCTCGGGGCAGTAAACTCGACCATAAATTTGGAGGGAAACGGGGGAAAAAAAACGACGACGCCGACGAATTGAAAACTCAACCGCAGGTTACGAACCAATCTAGCAGGGATACGAGCGTGCACCCCCACGAATGCATACAATTAAGGAATTATGCAATTTTCATAGTTTTAATGAAGTTGGTAACTCGCACACTCACCCAACACACACGCTGTGCGCCGCAGCGCCCTGGAATGGGGGTCACATGCAATTGTTAATGTTCAAAAAGTCAGAGGGTAATTGGAAACAAAAGTGCTGCTGGATGGTGGAGAACAACCAGAAAAAAGGATAACATCTGATAAAATATTAATAACATGCACACATGCTTCAAGACCGAATGCGAACGGAATAAAACTGTGGTCCTTTCTGTGGCGGGCGGGCATTTGCATGTTCAGCTGGAAGGAGTTCGTTTTGCATGTAATTAAGTTGTTGCGCTGCGAGCACAAGGAAAAACGACGACATCTTTCGGTTCATCGGTCTTATTTCACGCAAATGCAGCCGGCGGCGATGAAATCGGAGCGGCTGAGTAAATGACATTCACGTTATTCTGATTTGTTGCGTACTTATGCATGAGATTGGACGGGGTTGTCAAAGCAAAGTGGTTGCGAAGCATGTGTGGCGTGAGTGAAGTGCGCTTGCAGAATTCGCTTGGCAGTTTCTATCGAGTCGCGTTGTGTTGAAAATGCAAATCACTCGGGACGGGTGCTCCCCGTGGCGTGGGAGTAGCGCCGTCGATATTGACTATCGATCTGTTGACGATCATGGACGCAGGATACCGCCACCGACGAAACTCGTGCCAAACATTGACTCTCTACGGATTCATTTGGAGCTGGGGTATCCTTCATCATATTATCCGCATGTCCGGCTCGATGCAACTTTGTTGCGTGCAAGCGTTGTTCAATGCTGTAGCGTTGTTGCCATAAGCTCTTGAACAATTTATAGGAAATTTGCCGGACCAGCTTCTGCACGAGTAGGTGATATGGGGATCCTCCTTGAAACATCGAGCTACTCGCTGTCCCAAGGGGGATGTGATCAGAGTCCCAAAACTGCATAAATACTCACAAGAGTTAAGCACATGACAGCAGTGACCGCGACGCATCGTGACAGGAGCCTAAACAGCAGACCGCTGTTAGGAAGCTTGTTCAGAAGCTAGTCGTAAGAGGACACCTCATGAGTCGTAAATACTGCCTTCCACTTTCCGACACTTCCGACTTTTCTGGACTCACATCCACTGTCTGTCAATTAAAGGCTATATGCGTCCATTTTGTGCACAAAAACAGTTCGTGCCTTCAGTTGAATTTCATCTCCAGCAGCTCCCCTACCAAAAAGTCAGTTCGAGGAGTAACCAAAGTCGAAATAAACACAAACCAAAAAACCAACAATCGCGTCGAAACGTTTCGCCAATGATCATCAGCAATACGGTTTCTATTCACTTTGGAAATCGAATGCAAAAGTTACTGGGTCCTGCCCACCACCGTGGCGCATCCCGGGTGCAGGTGCACGCTTCACAAAATCGACTCCCAACCAAAGTCGAGAGCCAGTTGCGGAGAAGTTTCCGCAAAAGAAACTACTCCACCACTTTATGCCCCCAGAGATCGCGTGTACTCTGTGTTTTTTGGGGGAAACTTCTCGTTTCGAGTGCATATCATTGTTTTTCTTTTTCAGTCGGAGTCCAGGCAACCGGACGAAGCCGAAGCCAGTTACGACCAACACTTGGTTCGCGCCATTCAAATTGTTACATTGTTTATTTCGCTGTCAGAATCCTTCTTCTTCCTTGTCTGCGTTCAGCTTGGCGTTGTGAATGCGTTTGGTTTTTCGTTTCTTCGCTCTTCACTCTCAACTTTGCCGGAACGACCAACAAATAGCGCACCCGCGTCCAAAATGAATAAGATATTGCAGTTTCTCGTTATGGAAAGTTTTCAACGCCCCCCATGCCGGCCCAATGATCCGAACAACAAAGTTGCAATAAAATCCAAATATTTGCGCTGGCAACATGATTAAAACCGACGGAGCTGCCGAAAGTCAGACACGAGTCAATATTTTCGACACGGTCCGAGGTGCTGGCGCATGAATCATGATGAATGTGTTCTTGGCCAATGCAAAATGCAGAATCTCATCTGTTGATGCATAATGCATCGCAAATCAAACACACCTAACGATGCGAGGGTGGAAAAATATGTTCACCTTCGCGTGGAGTTCATCAAATTCGGAGCTTTTTTGCTCATGTTTGATGGTTGTTATGATTCACTGACGCGCATCACTTTAATAATTTTGTTTTGCGGTTGCGGCGGTGACCGCTTGAACACAAACCGCTGACAATACATTCAATTAAAAAAAAAAGCAGTGGTGGCATTTGAAAAATTCGTTTGGAACTCACGCTGTACGCATACGGTAGTAATTAATGGATTGCTTTGTTTTTTTGCAGTTAAAATATTAATGAACATATCCGATTGCGAGCAAAAATATGGATTTTAAATCGCCCTCCATCTGCCCCCTGGTGTGCGTTTGTGTGGATTGTTTGGCAAGAGTCAAACTGTGTTCAACTGAAGGGATACCCGTGCTTATGATGTGATTTGTGGTTCAGTTCAATTCGAATCCCGATTCGGTTAACCACTGAGCAATGGCTGTCAGACAGCATTTGACAGGACATTCGTTGCTGCAATTTGCCTTCAGGTCAAAAATTAATTAGCATTAGTGCAAAATCACAGTATCATCCTAAATGTCGGGCAACAGGAGCCGGATCATTGTCTAAAAGCAACGCAATCAAAATTTAACGAAACTTAACGAAACCATTTTTTTGTTTTATTTTTGCTTTCCTTACTGACTAACCTAAGACTATGTAAGTTGACCACAATGATCATTTTGAAAAGCCTGCGGCAGCGGGGTCTGGTTTTGGTAAGTAGTAAAATTGTCGTTCCTTGGCAGACCGGTCTCGAGCTGAGATAGCTCTACTGAACCGGAGGAGATCCTCGTGACTGTCACCTGTCCAGGCGTACGACTTTGAAGATTACATGGCATCCGTGTGAATCCTGTATTAGGCCAATTGTGTCGACATAGAGGAACGCCTCGGACGGGGAACTAAGCCTGTAAGGCGCACTCTCTCATGGTACATAACGTCGGGGTAGTAAGTCCCAAAGATCTGACTTTTGGTTGAAGTCATAGCTCGTGCACTGTGCCTTCTGATCAGATTAATAATACAATTATCTATCCTGTCCAGGTGTGCCTCGTTGTACAGGAACTCGTTGGGACAGTACTTCTTGTACTCAGACTCGAGCGTACGATACAACCGGAGACAAGTCCGAAGACATTGTCTCTCGAACAACCTCATCTTTTGAATCTGGGAAGGCATCACGTTGAAGCACAGTGGATAACCGGACGCCATAATGGACGGTTGAGGGCCATGTAGCGGATTACCTTCACCCTGGTATCAAGTTGGCTGATGTAAGATAATCTCCTTGCCATAGCAAGGGCCTTTTTAGCTTTGGCCAGAGCAATATCTGTATGCGTGTCAAAATAGAGATAAGATACCTAACTACACTCTTCACAGCTAAAGCACATCTCTGTGAGTCAAAAATGCCGAACTTACGCCAGTTAATGCGCGTATTCCATGATGCCAAGTACAGCGAGGTCCTGAACAGGATAGTTTCACACTTTAAGAAGTTGATAATTAATTTCCAGTCGTCGCAATATCGCTGAATTTTTCGAAGTCACCTTGCAACAAGATATTTATTACTTCGCCCTTTGGGCCTTATCTGCAGCCACTTAACCATCGGCGTGAGCAATTAAGTGCGGAATTGAACCTATAAGATATGCAGTGAATATTAAGAATAAGATGTCTGATGTCCAATGGATTCCTGCCGGTGTTGCTCAGGGCTCCGCATTGTGTCCCATTCTCTACAATATCTATGCATCTTTTTTTTTTATAATTTGCGCGTGCTCAAGGGGTTATTAATACCCTTACTTGTCCGGGGTCAAGACACAGCACGGGCCGAAGGTATAGAGGGAGAGAGAGAGAGGAGGTACCTGTGCACATTGGTCTTAAACATCTGCGGATTGTAATCTATTGGAAATATTGAGCTGGGAAGAGCATTCCATATTCGTGTAGTGCGGCTAAAAAACGAGTCTCTAAATTTCACTGTGCGTCCGAAAGCAGGCTTAAGGGTAAACTGATGAGCATTCTTGGCGAGACGTGTATTGCGGGTGAATTCAAGGAGTGGAGGAATGCAGTTGGCTAGCTCACTAGAGCATCGTTTGTTAAAATAACGATAAAACACGGACAAAGAAGACACGGTACGTCGATGTTCAAGCGAGTCTAGTGAACCCGCGATATCGTTGTCTCCTATAAGTTTTATCGCTCGCTTTTGGATTCTATCTAGTAGGTGCAGGGTGGTCTTGGGGGAACCAGACCAGATATGAGCGTTATACTCAAGCTTAGGACGAATATACGCCTTATAGATTAAAGCCAAATCGGAGGGGGTGAAGTATTTCCTGCATCGATTAAGGAAACCTAAACATTTCGCGGCATTTTTGGCGACCTCGAATATATGATCGTTCCAACTAAGTGTTGTGTTGATGCACATACCGAGGGTGGAAAGTTTTCCGGTTTCGTCGATACAAGCGCCATTCATGGATAATGGCTGATTATCAGGGGTTCGGTTTAGAGACAGCAGACAGCATTGAGTTTTGGAAGCATTGAATTCCACTCTGTTTTTCTTACCCCAGTTAATTATGCTGTCCAGATCGGAATTCAATGTGCTTGACATACGCTGCCGTTCCAATATTACGTCCGAAGGACAGGGTCGTGAATTTTGGAACGAATATGAAAAGCTGAGGGTGCTGTCATCAGCGAAGGAGTGGATTGGATTAGAAGTGGCAGACAGGAGATCATTTATAAAAATGAGAAAGAGTGTCGGAGACAGAACAGAGACTTCCCTCATGGAAAAGTAATTCTGCAATTTTTGCAGACTATCCATTCATTTGTCGCAAGTCTGCAAAGATGACAAGCTTATAATTTATCTATCTTCAAAGCTATTCTGTGCTACGCAGCTCGAGTTTGGGGAAACTGCGCCAGCTATATAATAATATAATATGGCTGGCGCTACAGTTCGTAGAGGGCCAGGGCCTAGCTTCTCAGCAACCACTCGTGTTGTGCGTGCTATTGTTCGCTCACTAGTTGAAGGGACCTAAAGTTTTATGCCGACTCCGAACGGCCAAGCTTGAGAGGCTTTTTCTAGACAGAAGTACTCTTTGAGCATTGTCAGTGACTCGAAAGAGGTGGTGCCGTGAAAATTATTTGTGTTGGACAGAGCAGGAATCGAACCTACGACGTTGAGGTTGGGGTCCACGCACATACACACAACGCCTCGGGAGACGGGCCACGGGCCAACTGTCACCTTAAAAAGGTGCACTTTCTTCAAAATAAAGTCTGGAAAATGGTCCCCATAATACCATGGTATTTTTCAACTTCTGAACTTCACGAAATAGCCAAAATTGAAATGGCAAGAGAAAGAATAGCTCAGCTTTCTGAAAAATGAAAACTGTGGTATTATGGATGAAGGCTTTTAGTTAGCTTTTCCTTCGTCTCTTTTCTTTTGTAAAATTGTGCTCGCATTTCCATTTTTCATAAGTAAGGTTAACAATAACCATATCCATGTACATCTGAACTGCAAGAAATGTAAATTGAGCGAAAAAAACCGTTCCTTGTTGCAGACCATTTCTGATGTCATTTTTTCATGTCGTTTTGAACGTCAAGGAAGTTACATCGCCACTTTTCACGACGAACATTCTATCTGTCATCATGTCATAGACCATGTATAGCAATGGTTTACTTAATGCCGAACCTAATCAGCTTGAAGAAGAAGCCCTCCAAACCAAACGGTGTCGAACACTTTCTCCAATTCAATCAGGCACGCACTCGTGCATTGTTTCTTGTCATTATTCCATTGAATGTCGGACACAAGTTTGGACGCGGCATGTATGAATTAATGCCCCACCCTGAATGCGAGCTGGTTGTTCGATATGATATTACTTTCCTCAACCCATTGTTTCAGAACTTCTTCTTCTTGTGGCGCTACAGTCCGGGGTGAACCTGGGCCTCAGTCAACTATCCTCTCTAATTGGCACGATATTTTGCTAGCTGCTTTCAATTTCGCATTCCAAGTTGGTTTATTTCCTTCTTCACTTGAGTGCGCTATCGGCTTCGTGGTCGTCCTCTATTGTGCTGTCCCACTGGGTAGGCCTCGAAGACTCTTCGGACTGGAGCATCTCCATGCCATCTACCTGCTCTCGTCATCTTAGGCGTTGAAGCCGTAGACGCCTGACTAGACTCATTTCTTCGTACAGCCCGTACAGTTCGTGGTTGAAACTTCTTCTCCAGAAACCTTCAACCCAAACAGGACCAAAGATTGAACGCAGAACTTTTGTTTCAAAGAGACCAAGTGCCTCCTCATCCGCTCTGGAGATAGTCCAGGCTTCCGCGCCATACCGCAGGACAGGGGTGATCAATGTCTTATATAATGTGAGCTTGGTCTTTCGAGAGAGGGCTCTTCTACTCAATTGCCTCTTGAGCCCAAAGAAACAGCGGTTGGCAAGAGTTATTTTTCGTTAAATCTCGGTACTGATGTTGTTCGTGGGGAGCCATGGTAGGTGACTTCATTTACTACCTCGAAGTTGCAGCTGCCTAAACATCTTTTCAAAAAACCCTCTTATGCAAGGAAGAAGACTGATCGAACTAAGATTTGTTGGAATTGATACATCTATGGCCCCTTTTGGGGACTGGTTGCACCACATCTGTCTTCCAATGTTTTGGGTAATATGCATTACTTGGCGCATTGTTAAACAGTGTTGCGTAAATTTACACTGCTTCGGGGGAAAGATGGCGAAGCCCAATATTCGGAACACCGTCGACCGATACCAAATTAAATGGCCATAGTGTCTGTGTATTCGCACCTGATTGCGCATTTCTGCTAACACCATTCACACGCAGTCGACACCATCAACAGATGAGCTCGAATGGTTGGCAAAACAGAAACGTGCCACAACTTGTCATGAATGCCATGCCATACCCATTCAGACCACAAAAGTAAACCGCACCAAATCAGCAGACAAAAAGTTTCAATGGCTAATTATATCTGCGTTGAGCACCACACATTCGGATCACTTCGCATTGAGAACACTTCTTGCGCCAAATATCTCGCGCCAAGTGCACTCGAGGCACGATGCGGCGATCCGCGTGGCATCGCTTCCAGACCATGACAGCAACTACTAACGAAACTAATTGCCGATTAACTGAAGAGCGACAGATCTTGACACAGTTACCCCCTGCCACAGTCGGAGTCGTGGCACACATGCAACCCGCTCGCCCGGCCCCACTAGTGCGAGTACGAAAAGCTTTCAGTCAGTCGTGTAAGCAGAAAACCCTCTTGAATAATTCAATCTGGCAAAGGTGCCGATCCGGTACACCGCCGCAGATAACAAGGGCGGCGGCTGTGTGCCGTGGACTGAGAGAGAACGGGTCGTGTGTACCTGCGGTCGGTGTACCATCGTACGTACTTATCCCTGAATGTTGAATGCCTTCGATGACACTTGAGATTGTGTCAAGAAATTCGCACTTACATACCCAGCACACTCCTCGGCTGAGTAGATCCAGCCCGAGGTATCATCTGGGCCACAATGGCGATTGGTGGCCCCCCGCCAGGTGAGAAATTCTTCATTCCCGGCCCGGGCACGGAGATAGATATGAAAACAATTTAAATTCTGAGTGGGAGATTGTGGAAAAAAGATGAGCGTACAAGTGTCAGATGCCGGCGGTGTCGACGAAGGAAAGTTTCACCTCCGGCTCCGGGGGACCGCTGCTGTCCGGTTCTAATAAAGTGGTCGAGGAGTGCTGCACATGGCTCTCGACGCTCGGCCCATGGGTATGGTCCGTGTGTGGGTGGTGAATGTGTGCCGGTGACCATTTGTAGAGTTCGTTTGGGTTTTTTCCTTGCCGACTCCCCTCTTTCTCTCCAGTCCAGGGCAGAGGCTATGCACACAGCCACTCCGTGGAACAGGGGTCTGGTGGGTCTGGTGACACTCTGCTCGTACTGGCATACGCATAAAAATGATAAATTAGTTGTTGAGACGTTGCTAGACCTACATCCAGGCGCTGAGTGCCCAGAACTCGTTTAGTACACCTGAAGAGCACTCGACGGTTGTTCAGATTCACGAAGTGGCTAGAGGGTGGTGAGTACAAGCAAAAAGGAGGAAAAAAAACAGCTATGCTCTCCAAACTAGGTCACATCTGATTCCTGATTCATTTGGCAATTTTTCGAGAGTCAGAGACATTTGAATGGAGCACGTGTTGGTGAATATGGTTTCCTTCGTTCACATTTGCGTTTTTCTTTGCTCCGCCCGTCCATTTGTTGTTGCTGATTTAATTTCACCACTTTGAACACTTAAGCGGTTGGCGTGTGTGTGTGGTGTGGCTCCCAAATGCTATCAGTGGAGCCTGGCACGAGGATGGGGGAGAATTAACATCTAAATTGGAATTTAAATGTTTCACAAGCATCCTCGTGTGTGAATCGAGACACTTGGAGTGCAGTGGGTGGGAGTTGTGCCAATTTGATGATATCATTGATGATGCAGAGAGGATTTGCTTTTCGAGGTTAGGGTGAAAATATTGCGAAACTGTTTTTTTTTTGTTTCGCTTCTTGAACAGCCACTTCTGCTGAATGGAACGCAGTGGGTGAAGCTGTTCGCACTGGCTGGAAAGATTTGGAAAATGTCAGTTACTTTGGTACATTTTTTTGAGGTCAGCTCGCAGGGAAGTAGTTGAAAGCTTGACCTTCGTACGCTGGATGGTCCTCGATTCCGAGGCAGTGGGACATTGGCGCACGGGACATTGGTGTAAGGTATCGCTTTGCTGCGTCGAGTTGCGGTCCTTGAATTCCCGAAGATAGATGTATTTTCAAAGCTGATGAAGTAGAACAGGTGTGTCGCCACTACCTACTCCTACATCATTTTATAGTTCGACTCAATTAAGGATGAAGAAGATCAACAACCGAATTGAAGCTGAACGCAATTGAAACTGAGATTTGATTTGCTATAGATTAGGAGCAACACCGCTTTCAAATTCCAACGACCTTTATTCGCTAGAACCGCTTTATTCAGTTCAGAGTAAAACAACGTAATTGTGCCGTCGTCAAGTAAACTAACTTGCATTTGCGTGTATTGCGCGGAGTCAAGCCACCTGACGACCCACTTTTACGATATTTTGAGCGCTTTGGATAACGGCGCTGACTGCAAATTTTTTGTAATAATAGTCCCATTATACGCAACAATTGCTTTTAAGTTGAAACACGTGCGTAATTATTTAGGAACAAGTTAACGCCTGTGACTTACGTGCACGGTACACTACTCGAAATTCACGTGACCACAGTCCTAAAATCGAGTGAAATTAATTCACGCAATCACATGAAAGTTACAGGTGCACGAGAATTAACATTCTGCTCGGAATAAGCGCGTTAGCTCTATTGCAATGAATGTAGTTGCCACACTAGATGCCACATTCTGCCATTTTAGTCTATGAACCTTGCAAGTGTATGGACATTTTCAATGTAATAAGAATAACAAGGCTGGCTAGCCGTCGTAATGCTTATAATGAATTCGGGGACTTGTGTGATCTTCCGAGCTTTTCCTCTCCCGGGAAAAAAGAAGCTCCTCCTATAGTCAATTCCATCGAATTTTTCTTCCTCTAAAAAAATTGGAAGCTATTGTATGTTGAAACGTTGTCTTTATACCGTCGTCTTTTTTTTAGTATATCCTCTGGGATTTGTGTGCAAAAAGTCTATGTCATGCATTTTTATCCTTAGTATAGATTTTGGGATGTGAATCGGGCGAATGTGTATTACCATAGTCTTAAGTGTGTTGATAATCAATTTATGGTAGTGACAACTATTCAAATTGTGTTGCCTACGATTTTCTTCTTTAACGCTCCTATGGCTAACTACGATCGCTGTGTCGTCCATATATGCATATACCGCATATTGGCAATAGAACGTTGGCTCAAATAATAAATAGGACTAGATCCAGCTTTAATACCTGCGGGACACCGTACTGAACCTTTTCATCGCCATTAATATGTTCACCAATTTTCACGCTAAATTTTGTGTTGCTGTCCTGATTACCAGAAGTTACAAACATATTGCTCACTTGCCAAGTCTCAGTAAACTTCACTAATTTCATTGGTTGCTTGCGTGGCATTCTTTCTTTTTTATACAAAAATTTCAAAATATAGCGAATATCTTCATTATCATTATTTCACTCATTTTTGAGTTCAACTCTCCGAATTTATTTGTTTTTTCTTTGAATGAAACGTAAAACGTCACCTTTCTCACACCATATGGTATGACACAATGTGATTGGTAGCACTGGAGATAGACGACTTCAACGACATCAAAATACGAAAAGACTTTTTCGATTAACCTTTATGGTCGAAACATTTTCTTATTCGAATTATGAGTCTGTCTTGGAAGTCGGCCTGAAGGCTCAGATTATCCGATGACATTTTTTTCTGATATAAATATTGATAAATTGATCATAATTGAAATTTCCCATCGGAAAGTTCTTCATAATAAGTAGGAATTTCTTCTTTGCCTCTTGAACACTGTTCGCAATGCCGGACTTCTCAATTAGCAAAAAAGTTCGGGGAAATTGTATTCCCAATAGTTACCACGGCTCTGCCCAACCGTTTGGCAAACAGTAGCATACATTCTGCAAATCTATGTGAAATTACTTTTCGAATGGTGTAGGTATCATGCCATTCGATAGAAGGGTACTTAATAAATTTTACAGCACGTATTTGTCAAGGTTTTTTTTATAAAGACTTGACAAATTAGATTTTAATTTGTTAACGCACTCAACATTTGCATCATAGCAACGTACACGAACGAGCAACGTCTGCAAATTATAAAAGTTTTCTGCCGAAATTCGGAGTCGGTGACCGCACAATTTTCGGCTTGCTCATTTTTGGCTCAATGGGCTTGTCAATAAGCGGAGTATGCGTTGTTGGTAGGGTAAAAATCCACCTGTGCTTCATGAATCACAACTTCCACAAAGAAATAACTTTTCCGTTAGATTTGTATACCGGAGGCGCTATGGGCCAGATTTTGTCATCAACGTCAACGATTGCCACGTTACTGTGATTGGTCATCGTTATCGCGCCGTGATTACCGATCGATTATTTTTGACACGAATTGGAGGATATGCACTTGGACGACATGTGGTTTCAGGAGGACGGTGCACAAGCACACGTTACAATCGATTTATTGAAGAAAAAAAGTGGTGAGCATGTTATCTCAAGAAATGTTCCAGACGATTGGCTGCCTCGTTCGTGTGATTTAACGCCGCTTGACTATTTTCTGTGTGGCTACGTTAAGTCATTGGTGTATGCCAAAAAGCCAATGACGTTGGAAGAGCTCACAGCCAACATTGAACGGGAAATATAGGCCGTTTCGGTGGAAATGTGTGGTCGAGTCGTTGAAAGTAGGGTCCAACGAATCGACCGCTGTGGATATGAACTAAGTCGAGTTCCATAAATGTTTTGACTACTATTTATATAATTTACATTTTATATATATATTATATACAATTTTTCAAATATCTCAAATAGTGTTCGTTTTATTTAAAAAAGAAGTTGTCAAGACCGTTTTGGGAAACCCATATATAGAGAGTCGCAGACAGGGGGAAAGAACCAAATTAAGAGCACACCAATTTTAGTAGTTCGAGTAGATTTGCAGCACAATGAGTGCAAGTTGTATTAAGTGCCCCTATTCAATCAGTGAGTTACATAACTTCGCTTGTTTGAAAGTTAACAGTTTGAGATCTCACTAAATTGATAAAAAAAATCGTACAATAGCTACATTCTGTTTATCACTGATACTCCAAAGTAATCATACTCCTTGCGGTTTCGCAGCAACGAAGTCTTTTGTTCAACCTATTTTTCTTCATGTCGTGCTACCGGGATGGAGCTAGGGCACAAAAAAAGTCGTTTCCTTGTCTAGATCGTCAACTGTGAGTAAATGCGCCAACTTACGAGTGCACTTCCTCCTTCAGTTGTCTCTTTCTCTTAGTCTTCCAGGCGCTCTTTAAATTTTAGCCAGCCTAGGCATTAAGTCCTGTAACACCTCGGAGCCAAAAAATAAAAGTAATTACTTATAGCATCGCACTTTCCACCAAACTCAGTTTAGTCGCTGTTATCTACATACTCTTGAACGTCTCGAACTTAATCACATCAAAACAATTCTGAGAAATAGTGCCTCCATAATTGGCCTTTGAATTAAGCACGATCTGTTGGAGAATGGCGTTTCATTGCTGTCACATGTCAGTGCTTACCTTCTTCGTAAACCTTTTAGACGTTCAACCTCTAGGTGGGCTTGTTACCGACCGAAAATTATCCATCGACAACCAACAACTACCTCAGCAGTTGCCAGGGATGTCAGGACTACACGCTACACACTTCACTGCGTCTGTATTTTTGAGTCTTTTCCTTTCAGATGCTGCTCCATGCGAGATTACATATGGTCCTGCTTTTCTCCGACCGTGCATCGCAAAGGACCTGGTGCGCATGCAGCCCAACCAGATTTTTTTTCCAGCTGCTTTTAAGATTTCAGCGCAATTGAAAGTTTGTTAGCCTTCCGGCTCCGGACGGACGGAGTGGATTGCGTGAAGCTTGTTGAGGCACAGGACATTCTTCATCTACAGTACAGACAACTAGATCCATTCCCATTTTCGTACTTCACGCAATCCATGACTTAGAAGTTGTGGAAGGGATAAACGACATCAAACGGGTTAGCTTTTCCTTTGGAACTCACCACTTCATGCGAGTGAATCACGTTGTCAGTCGTTTTTCCTCACACCAACGACCACTCCACACAAGACCCACTTGCGATACATTCATCGACCATTGGTACGAAGATGAGAAAAAGACCGCACAGTCCTCCCCGATTCGGCAGCAGATTATCATTACTCCCCGCAAGGAGCAACCACCCCACCCAGCTTACAAATGCCCAATTTGTATCAATATCGTTGAACTGAGCGTGAAATGAATGAGTGCCATCAAAGGATTGGTGACAATACACCGGCTCACGGCCACTCGACATGATTCAGTGCACACCACACCACAGCGGGTCATTTTAATGACTGCCATGGGCAGTAAACGTCAAGAACCTATTCGCAGGCAAGATTTACTCAAATCGCTGCTGCCTCCACAGACAAACTATTCGCAGCGCAGGGCGAGCTCATTTTACACCGCACCCCAGTCAGCGGAAGGCAGCTCCGAACGCTGATGATCGTCTTCCACTCCGTGTCTCTCTGCGACTCTCTTTCGATGTCCGATTTAACTAAAAGCATCGACGATAAAGTAGATTTAGTAGACTCAAGAGTCACAGGAAGCCGAAGACGCAATCTACGCCATTGCTACTCGATAGCATAATGCGATCGTAAAATTCGAGCGACGCATAAATCTCCGCAAGGATATGTGTGGCGTTCGAACATAACCAAACACGCCACCACCCGTCCCCCAACCGACGGAGTCACTCGCCCCATTGCCCTCCGAAATTCATAAACGCAACGTTGTTGTTGTGTGTGTGTGTGTTTTTTTTATGGTTTCGTATAAAGTGAACGATGGCAAGGACAAGGAAGAAGACAGCTAACGTTGGGGCTCATGAAACATTTATGAATCAATTTTTCTCCGCCTCGGCGAGCCATGCGGGTTTCGTCTTCACGGAATGAGACACAATCGACAGAATGAGCCAGGAGGCCACACTCACTCGACCGCCAGCCGCGCGGGGAAGGAAGTGCACTCGACGACTGGCAGCGGTAACTCAATTCAATGAAGGAAGGGATAAAATTTCGGGAAAAAAGTGGCTCCCAGGGCCCAACAAATCGCAGGACACATTTTTTTATGCGTTTTTAAGCCTTAATGATGTTGTTTCGGAAGAATTTATATGCGATCGTATGGGCGGATGGTCGCGCTTAGCGAGGAGGGAGGCGAGTGTAATAAAATGCGACATTGGGTCATATTTGGCTACGAGCCGTTGGCTGGTGGCTTCTTGTTCGCGTTCTGACATGGCTTACGCGAGAGGATATATGCTGCGGCTGTTGTGTGCGTGTGCGGAATTGTCAATGGAGAGGATTACCGGAGGAAATACGAGTGTGAGTGAAATAGGATGCGCTTCCGAGTGGGTTTCGTGGGGCGACTCGATGCGGGTTGGCCTCGAGATCATTTGATCTGAGAATGTTCAGTGCATGAATGCATGGGTATTTTTTAATTGAATTGTATCGCATTCGAATGAGGCTTGGGGTTTGATTTGGAAGCAAGAAGTCACGCTGAACAGATTTGAATGCAGCAGCTTTTTGGGTGAATAATGAACTGAAACAACTGAAACAGTGTCTTCTCGTGTTTGCCACAACGTTGCTTCCTTGTGAGGTTTGACTCAGTTTTGTGAGGCTCATTCAGTTGCAGCCCTTATCAGGGAAGATGCAGTTTTAACAACCAAGCCAGTCAGTGCCATCTGATGCTCTTGTAAAATTCAGTTAAAGATCAGTTTTTTGAAAATCGTAATATCTTCTGCCTGACCAATTGGACGTATGCCAATGAAGGCGATCGTTGGTTGATGTGCAACATACATAGACTGCTGCGCTACATTGGAGAGGTACAACTAATGACGCTGTGATGACTCATGTAGGATTAATTGGAGCCTAAAACATGAGACTTCGTGGCGTGGCGAGTTTGAGCGCAGCCTCCCAAGCCAAGGATCGTAGGTTAAATTACATGCACGATGAAATGGCGCATAAAACATGAGACTTCGTGGCGTGGTGAGCTGGTGCGTAGCCTGCCAGACCGGGGATGCCACGTTCAATTCAATGCACGATTAAATATTGCCTTTAACATGAAATTTGGTGGCGTGGTGAGTTGGCGCATCTCCTCAAAGAGCGGGTATGCCAGATTCAATTCCATGCAAGACTAAATGGCGCGTAAATTTTGAGATTTCGTGGCACGGTTAGTTGGAGCGCCGCCTCCCAAACTTGAAATTTCGTGGCGATAATACCAGGTTCAATTTTCGAATTCACCAAAAATCATAATTCACGACTTCACCTAGTGGTACTCCCCTCGGGGCACAACTTCTCAAACATCGCTCGTAGTTGGCACTAAATGTGTAATTCACATCTACTCACTAGGAAACAAAAGCTCACACAGCACGAGCTCTTGCGTAGAACACGAGCTGTTGCAGTTTTCAAAATTAGCTTACCATCTCGGCCGCATCAAGCATGCTCCTCTTCAAGGGAAGAAGCCTAAGCCTTTCGAGCTAGAAAAAAATCTCTTCGGAAAAAATTGCCGAACTGTATCTGTTATTCAAGAAGCAACGGACTTATCAAACGGCCTGATTGTCATTTTGACACGTGTGACCGGTTTCATTCATCCACCACAAGAATTGAAAAAAATTGTGAGTCCACTTAAACACGCGTGCAGTCTCACATTAAAATCATTGACATCCGTGTATGTGACAAAAACCGTAAACCAGTCGGAAAATCCCCGACTGCACCGATACAGAACAAATGCTTGCATTAAGCCCAAAACCACCGCACTGGACTTAAGTGTACTCAATCGCTTTATCCGCAGGCACTTCCTTTTCGAAAATCACCAACTCAACAACATCCACAGATGAATGCTCGACTCGATACCCAATTCCACACACGGTATGCCGCAGGCTTTCAAATGTCAACTGTTCTTCCTGTACGCTGGCTACTCTTGGCTCATGCAAGGACATCCAGCACAGCGCACAGCGACAACAGCAAAAAATGCAAAAAAAAACACAAAAAACTGAACAAAAAATCCTTTAATCCTTACACAAAAGTAAATCACCACTTGCTTTTAATTCCCCATTAAAACCCCTTAACGATTTAATACGTTGGCACAGTTCTACCTCGAAAATGACCGCCACAATCGGGAACCGCTACCGGCGGCGGCACTTCGTCCCGACGCACAGCGGATCGATGCAGGCCGAAAATACGCTCCTGCCAGTCACATATCGCAGAATTTATTATTATTTCCGATGCAACATAAATTCTCAAGGAGAAGCGCAAAACGAAACGAAACGACGCGAAAATTGTCATTTAAAGCAAAACAACCGAATGAAAAATATCGCCTGCAGCTTTGGTTCCCTTTTTCCTGTTCGCTGGAGATAAATATTCCGCGCGTGTTCACGCAAAAGGGCCTCTGCCCGCCGCCTCGCAGTCCAGACGCGAGCGCAACAAAATTAAATACCTACTGAAGTCCACATAAATATACAAAAATTGTTTTTTTCTTTCATCAGCATTATTCTTTGTTTTTGTTTTTTTCGGCTTCATTTTTAATTCTCACGTCGTGGTTATCATTTTGTTGTTGCTGCTGGTTCAGGGAATCCCCCGATGGCAACACTAAGGTATCGGGTGTGATAATATTTTTTAATTAAGCGACAATAATTATCGAAAATTGCTGTTAATATTGGCAACTTTAAGAGCGGGCTTAATTAAAATTGACTGAGCTCGTGATATCGTGGGGTCCTGGGAGAATCATTTCACCGATTCACGTCACGGGGGACGTGGCGTCGCGGTCGCCTGGCCGCGCGGGTGGATTTCTTCTCGTTACACGCGAGCAAAAATATGCAGCTGCCATTATTCACGGCGCACACAACGGCTGATATTATTTCCCCCCGCAAGGCAATGCTCCAAAAAAAGGGGTGAACGAAAAAAACGCGAAAAATTGTTGAAAAACACTTGTACTCGCATGTGTGCGGGATATAAACTTGTCTGTGCGGCCAGAAGGGCCCCCAGGGCGCTCAAGGGTGCTTACAGGACTATGAACGTTTTTTTTCTGCTTGCCCCATAGCCCCCCCGGTGCCACACGGGGCATGGCGCAGAAATATTTATTTATGAAAAATTTATTTTGTCACACATATCCGTAGATACACAGTTGAATTTAATTTTCTCGGGGTGTCCGGAATGCGGTCCAGTTGGACCGGCAACGGCTTTATCGCGGGCGGCTGGGGACAGTCGAATGCATACATGCATCGTTTTTAGATTGCAATTTATTTATGCGAACACTGTGGAAAAGCTCTCCCTCCTATCGATTGTTTGTTCACAATTGTCAAAGCATATCAATGTGTCATAAATATTGTTGTGTTTTTTCGGAGTGTATAAATTATTGAAATCGAAAAAAAATTGTTTTCTAAAATAAAGCCGTGCAGTGGTACGTGAAGGGTGCATTAACTGATAAAGTGCCGGCTGTCCTTTGACAGTTATGTTCATCGCATGGTTTGGATGGTGCGATGCGCGTTAAATTTGTCAGAGGCCGTTGTCGAAGGGGTGTTTAGACGTGTAGTCTTTAACCGGACTGCTTGGATAATTTAAGACGAAGTAATGCAAAATTGTGAAGGCAGTGACTTTGGAAACGGCCGTTTTTTGTATTGTATTTGAACAAATGTTGCGTATGCTCGAACAGTTCGGGTTTCTTCGCAGTTCGGGTTTCTTCGCATATGTGACCCATCCTTATCTCCAGCCTGAACCCAGACCACAGGCAGTTGGGGTGAGTGAAGAAGTGGACGATCAGTTTGTGAATGCCGCTGTGTTGGAGAGATCAACTTTTATGATAGCTGGATAAGTTTTGACTTAGTTTTTAGGTAAAATGTTGTGAAAAGCCCAAGGATCATTGAACTGTTTGTAATGTTGCTCGCCGTAGGTTGTGAGAGGGAAACCATATGTTTGTTTAATTAACATCGAGCGCAGCGATAGTATTCTTAGCCCTTGGATTTGTTGGTCCTTCCACACATCCAGAGACGGAGTAATGACTGAGGTGAAGGTGTGCTTCCGCTGCTCTCTGCAATTTCTTGGGTGAAGTGTGGACAACTGGTGACGGATTACTCCAGCACCATCACCAGAGTGGGTCAAGGGTTTCCTTCCATCATGTGTGTTGAATCCAAGATGCAGCGGTGATGGCATGCTCCCGATGACTAGACGACACTCAATTGGGATGAAGTTCATGCTTAGTAGGGCTCAAGGTGGACGGTTCTTTCGGGCTTTTGTAAGGCCTCCTCTTTTGAACCAAATTCGATACTTTTCGAATTAGAATGCCCAATTAGAATGCAATGGTTTCCACCTTATATAACACAATAATATGGGTGGTGCACAGCCCATAGGGGGCCAGGGCCTAGCTTCTCAGCTACCACTCGTGTTGTGCGTGCTAGTTTTATGCCGACTCCGAACGGCCAAGCTTGAGAAGCTTGTTCTAGACAGGAAATACTCTTTGAGCATTGTCAGTGACTCGAAAGAGGTGGGGCGGTGAAAATTATGTTCGTCGCACAGAGCAGGAATCGAACCTACCACGTCGAGGTTGGGATCGACGGACATACCCACAACACCACGGGCCACCGCAGTTTCCACCTAAGTAGGTTGGTATTATCTTGAAGAACATGATGGTTCATGTGTTTTTGTTTCATTATTCCAGGTGATCATGTGATGGGTTGATTGACCGATCGAGAGGTTGCGATGTATATAAATATGCATGCATTTCCTTTTCTTCTTATTTTTGTGGTGCTACAGTCCGGGGTGAACTTGGGCCTCAGCCAACAAGCCTCTCCGACTGGCACGATCCTTAGCCAGCTGCCCCGAATGTACCACGCCAAGCTGGTTCAGGTCCCTCTCCACTTGAGTGCGCCTTCGACTTCATGGTCGTCCTCTATTGCGTTGTCCCACTGGCTAGGCGTGGAAGACTCTTCGTGCTGGAGCAGTGTTGTCGAGGCGCTCTACCTAGCCTAGCCATTTTAGACGATAAATTTGTAATCGCCTGGCTAGATAAATGTCACTGTGCAGCTCGTATAATTCGTGGTTGAACCTGCTTCTCCAGAAAACATCAACGCAAGTCGGACCAAAGATTGAGATCAGAATTTTTCTCTCGAAAAGACCAAGGGCTTCCTCATTCCGCTCCTGAGATAGTCCATGCTTCTACGCCATAGAGCAGGATAGGTATGATCAAGGTCTTGTATAATACTTGCTTGGTTCTTTGAGAGAGGGCTCTACTTCAATTCAATTGCCTCTTGAGCCCAAAGAAGCAGCCCTTAGCAAGAGCTATTCTGTTTTTAATCTCGGTACTGATGTTGTTCACACTATTAACTTGAGAACCAAGATAGATCATGCCTATTGCTCTTTTTTATAATTTGCGACTGCTCAAGGGGTTATTAATACTCTAAATTGACCACGATCAAGACACAGCACGGGCCGAAGTTATAGAGGAAGAGACTGAGAGGCCTATGCACATTGAGCTTAAATAGCTGCCTATTATAGTCTATGGGAAATATTGAGCTGGGAAGAGCATCTAAAAACGAGTCTTCAAATGTCACTGTGCGTCTTAAAGCATGCTTAAGGGTAAACTGATGTGCATTTCTGAGGAGACGTGTATTGCAGATGTATTCAAGGAGAGAAGGGATGCAGTTGGCGAGCTCACTTGAGCAGCGTTTGTTAAAATAACGATAAAACACGGACAAAGACTCTGACCGAGTTACAGAACTTGTGTGTCCTTTCTTGATCACAGCATATACTTCGTTTTGCTCTCATTCACCGCTAAGTCCATTTTTGTCGCCTCCATTTCAATACCAGCAAACGCTTCATTGACGGCTCGCTGTGTTCGACCAAGCACGTCAATGTTGCAATAGTACGAAATGTTGGAAGATAGAGGAAGGGGAGTGAGTCTTGCACGAACTTCTCAAGTACGCTGACGTGTGGTTCCCGTTACTCTGGCATGGTCGGACTTCATGACTGCACTGTGATCTTTGATCCCTAACAACGACTTAGACAAGACCCTCTGTCAAGCTACTTTCTTAAGATTATCCATGAGTAGATCGTGCATAACTCAGACGTCAACACTAGAGGAAGGATCTTCAAGTCAATTGCTCGCATACGTCGAGTATATGCACATGTATACAACGGGCTGTCTGTGGGCCACAGACTTGTCAGACTA
The DNA here is from genome assembly GCA_916610145.1 of Eristalis arbustorum. Classification (NCBI taxonomy): domain Eukaryota; kingdom Metazoa; phylum Arthropoda; class Insecta; order Diptera; family Syrphidae; genus Eristalis; species Eristalis arbustorum. The sequence goes on along the minus strand of OU744320.1, from coordinate 23,891,812 downwards.
ATAAGCCAGTGCAGCGATTGAGGTAAGACGAATGACACAAAGAGGTCCACCTTCCCCGGCGTCTTGTACACATTGATGTACTGAATGACACAACGACACAGGCATAACCTTAGGACTACGTACTAAGTTCGAGCAATGGCGGTACGGCAGAGATTACTATTGCCAATGGATGGACAATTCAGTCAGAGTCAAGCCCTTCCCGAATGTCCGATCCGTCTCTCTAGACCTCGACACTCCTAGTTGAGTAAAAATCGGATTTATGGTGGAAAAGTCCTTCAAAATGGGAAACGAATTTGAGTCTCTCATTTTAAATGGCTAGGTCGAAGGACCCAGCATCTCCCACCGGAGATGTCCTTGTCTCAAACCTACACCGAGGGATAAGGCGGTAAGGGTCGATTTTACTCGCAACTCTAGGCTCTTCCCCGTCCGTGATATTTGGAGAGGCATGTTGACTGAGGCCGAGGTGCACTGCAGACATTAGCAAGCCATAGGCACCTTGAAAGACGATCTCTAGCAAATACATTTGACATGGCTTAACAAGCATGCTTTGCAATGAATTAAGCCCACGCCTCCACAATGAGAGTGCTCAGAGAATTTTTGGCAGCGGAGTTGTCTTAAGACTGAAGGTCTCAACAAGTAGAGAGGTTTCCTTAGATTCAAGACCCCGGGCAGAAGGATCACACATACCTCCACCTCAATAGAATGCAATAGAACGCGACATTATCCAAGGCCTAAGTGAGGCTTGATCAGCTTGGAACGGCACGCTTGCATAAATAACTCTGCCTTCCGTGTGGTCTCGGCTTTACTCATATCCAACGGAGTTGTATTTGTGTCATACAAATGATCCAGACTACTGATAATTTCAAAAGCCAAGATATCCATCAACCTAGACTACGGCTGTGACTTCCGCAAGCTGCCTGGTCCGAGCTTAACTCTCACATACTGTATTGCCCAAATCTCTTTCGTTGATCTTGAGATAGATCTTCCGGGCTTGGGGATCGTTGGTGTCACCTGGCTGATTGCGTACTTACGATATCTCTGGCTAAAGATCGCATCGTACGTGTGTAGGGTGAATAAACACAAGGAAGTCACCATTGAGTGAACGCGCCACGAATTCGTCATAAAATAGAAAAAGTCAAGTCGTAAAATGAAAAACAGACGTAAACATTTCAGCGCCCTTGCTAGATCGATGTCGGCAGAATAATGTTGTGATGGCTTTGATTTAAGGTCAACCACCATGTGTCTGAGTGATCTTTTTGCTGGGAAATGACTAAATGGTAATAATAATGAGGGCCAAAGCCTAGCCTCTGCAACAATCACTCATATTGTGCATGCTATTGTTCTGTCACGAGTGGAAGGGACCTACATTAGAGACTCCGATTGACCAAGTTTGAGAAATAATCGGTTCTACACGGAAAATGATTGCCTGACGTGACATCCTTTTTCGCTTCCTAACGCTAAGTGCTCAAGAGATCTGATAGATTGTACAATTTGCACAAACAAAGGCCTGTTACGAATTGACGCTTGAATGGTCTTGGTTGCTTTGGATATTCGAACAATCGACATCTGGCATGACTCCTCGTCGCTATCGTCGAGGTAAGGTGACTAAATTCGTCGCAGAGTTCTTGTAGGCAAGGAAGTGAGACAAAAGTGAGCATGCAGTTCAAATCAGTGAGAGTGAGTAGAATCCGTCAAAACGGGCAAACTAGAGTCCTTGTTGATGGATCATTGACAAACGTACCATGCCAAGAAAACATGTTGAACAAGCTTCACTTGACAAGTTCGGTATCAAGTTCAACTTCTCAACTCTAAATCGGATGACACTTAAGTCGACAATGACATGAATGACAATTGGAAGACAGACTTCGTGGTCTGTTAAGGCTCCGAGCATTTGCAAGGGCAGTCACCTAAGTCACTCCGTCCAGGTACACGCGCCAGAGTAAATAGCTTCTAACAGTCACCTTCAACTCCCTGAAGCAGAGAACTAATACACGGAAGGACAGATCCGCAGGTCCTGGTCCTGGAAAAACCCTTTACTTAAACTTAGCCATCTCGTACTCGTATCCCAGCTCCACGAAAGCACCTATAGCAGAATTGGCATATTCTGCTTACAACGAAGGTGTTTGGAGGAGGAGGAGGAGCCCCACGAGCTGTACGGGCTGTACAGCGACATCGACCTGGTCAAACGAGTTCGAATCTCTCGTCTCAGATGGCTATGTCACGTCGAGCGAATGGACACCAATGCGCCGGCCCGGAAAGTCTTCGACTCCAACCCCGAGGAACAACGCGGTAAAGGAAGACCACGCCTACGTTGGCGCACGCAGCTAGAAGGGGACCTAAATAAGTTGAACGTGCGTGGCTGGAAGCAACTGGCACAAGACCGAGCTAGATGAAGAGGCATATAGGTTGAGGCCCAGGTCCACCCCGGACTGTAGCGCCAACCAAAGAAGAAGGAAAACTTTCTTTATAAATAACTACCTAAGAAATGAAAATGACACGTCGGAGGGTCAATATCAACAATTGTTTACTTATTAAGTTTCGTTTTGGAAGTTGCTCTTTCAAATTTGCAACTAACCATCCGTCCACCAGTTCCACACGTCTCTACCCAAATTGGGAGTGACAAATGATTCCGAACGCTCGAAGGCACATTTCTCTGCGGGAAATTGAACCGCACATCATGTTAAGCTACCACATTAACTACGTTACCACAACTACCAGCCGCCGATCACAGAGCCATTCGAAGCAGACAAATTAAAATTGATGACGTAAATGCAAACTCGTTGCTCCTTAAGCGGTGTTCATTTATTCATTATTAAGCAATTAAAAGTGGTTGGTGTGTTTTGCAGCGGCACTTTCTCCAAATTTTCGGTCAAATTGGCCGGTCGTAGAACTTTCTTTGTTTTGCGCGGTTGCGTGATTTCTTCACATTGGAATTGAAGAAGATGGTGCTGCAGGCAGCCTCAAAAATGGAAGTCACTGTCTTCTACAAGTCAGTCCAGCTGTTGGAATACTGATGACATCGACATCGTCGCGCGATTCCAGCGCTCCGTAGTGGAAACTTTGACGACATCAATTGAGAAGGAGGCGATACGAGTTGGTCTTATGGTGAAAGAGGACGAGACAAAATACATGCTACACCATCATTAGCAAATCATAACAATTGACAGCTACAATGTCAAGGAAGTTGAGGAGTTTGTCTACCTCGGTGCAAACGTAAGCTCCACGAATGACATTTGAACGGAGATCCGACGTAGAATAGCCCTTGGCAACCGATGCTAATCGGACTTGTCAAAACAACTGGGCACGAAACTCCTGACTCGAAGGACCATGCTCTAAAAATCTCTTATCCTACCTGCCAATGGAGCCAAAAGCTGGAAGCTAAGCAAAATTGCAGAGCTGGTTATTGGTGCCTTCGAAAGAAAAATTCTACATCGTCCCGTCTACAAGGAAGGCGAATGGAGGAGAAGATACAATAGCGGACTCTACGAGCTGTACAGGGATTCATCGCATCTACCCGCTCAGGCAGAAACGAAATGGACGAAGTTCCTAATCTATAAGCAACTCATTCGGCCAATCATAGCGTATGGGTTTCCTATATGGCGTACCACCTGCAAGACCAGCATGGAAAAGCTTTGTACTTTTGAGAGGAAGATACTCCGAATGTGCACCGGTCTCACCTACGATAGGGACTGGCAGAAGTACCGCAGCAACAGGAGACCTTATGAAGAAACCCGCATCGTCCCCATAAAAGAGCACTTAGTGACACTGTTCCAGAGGCAGCTACACGACGTCAGCAGGCTATCAGCGACCTGAGAAGTTCGACCCCTGGACAACACCACAACTCCTCAAGGCATTACATCTGCTTAATTAGCAGACATTTCCAAGGACATCAAGCGATGGGCTGTATCACTTCTACCAAAGCAGTCAAAGCAGTCACCATCGCGGCTAATTGAGCCGCCTTATCACCATCCCATCCCTAGAAGAGCAACAAGGACACACGAAATTGAACACCCCGATGTTAAGCAACATTTAAACCTTGTAAGCATTGTACATCCGCTGGGACCCTATTACTGAGCCAACCCCTATTTCGCTAGCTTAAGCTTATAGCATGTAAGACCAATTGTATAGTTTTTGTTCAAATAAATTGAATTGAATTGAATTGTACAAAGATGTGGATGTTGCATAAATCTGTCGACTACACTGGCTCGGCCACATCGAGTTCATGGATACCAACGTTCCAGGTAAGAGGCTCTTCGAAGCCGAGTCTCATGGTTAGAGGAGAGGAAGACCAAACCTCAGGTACAGTAAGCCAGCTTGGCGTTGATGACTGGAAGTAGCCTGCTCTGGATTGTCATCGATGTAAGGCGGCATTTGCTCAAGCTCGGGCCGTTTATGGGTCACAGGCCTGATAAGTGAGTAAAGTGCACTTATAGAAAAAGTACCCAATTGTGTTTACATTGCTTATGTCAATTGCTCATAAGAAATTCCACGAACTTGCAATGGTTAGACAGATGACAGAACTGCAGTGGGCATTTCTGCAACATCACAAGAACACCGAGAAGCTGTCCGATAGATGGCGTTATTATGACAATAGGGCGCCATAAATGCTCTTGAGAAACCGTCTACGAAGTGTAGGTTGGTTTAACTGTACGATATAACTCCACACGAAATATTGATCATATGCAATTCTAACTTATGCTGGGTCCCTTGCCATAGCGCTATGCCAGGCAACGAAAGAGTCGTGAATGAGCTACTGAGGGAGCCTGTCTATGTCGGACAATGGCGGCCCACAGTTAGTATTGACGCACTTTGCATGTGTCCATGGTATAAGCACAAATGAGGATCAATGTTTTTTGTCTGCTCCGGAAAGTGATGTCACAAAGGATCTGCGAAGGTGTGGCCACAATGACACCGTAACAGGGGCTTTGCAAAGTTCGTATGTCCCCGCTGGAAAGGCCTTCAATTTGCTACGTATTTGCCGCATCAATTCGAATGAATTCAATTTTAAGTGTCTGGCAAGGCTTATGACCTGATGACGGCCAGCAAGAAATCACTCAGGCTCGCGGGAAGAAAAGTACACAAACGCTCCGCTTCTAAATCGAACAATTATAGAAACGGACTGAAAAGAGGTGCAAAATCCATACAAGCTGTGGAAGGAACTGTGAAAATGGGAACAGGCGACCAACTTCATCCGTCGTGGTTTGGTTATCTCCCGCATTAGGGCCTATGGGTGGTCCATCTTCTTGACATTGCACACCAACCAACTTCGCCGCTCGGACATGTTGTCACAAAGCGTGTGCAACTCTCACCGGATTATGTCAATCTTTCAATGCCATCACACGGGGCATCACAAGCCCGGTCCGTCGCCGCATGGTGCTGGCAAAATGTCACCAGAGCGAATATGAAATTCACAAAACGTCTTGTACTCTTGGATAAAATTTCAGGATTAATTCCCCATAAACATGGCTCACGGTCAACGTCAATTATAAATTCACATCCAACCTGAACTGCTTGCCCGAGACAATAAACGCACGTCGAACAAAAGTAGCCTCCGACAACAGGTTCTAAGATCTGTTTTCGATCTCGTCGCGAATTCGTGAACTGAAATCAAATCCGGTGATTAGCAGTCTCTGCCTGAGGCCTGTGGCTCATCGGTGGGCATAAGGTGATGCGGGACATATATCCGAGTCAAAACATTGCTATCGCGCCGGCATGGGAGGGCCCGACGTCTGCTGCGAGCGCTGATATAATCAACGAGCAAGATCCACAAAATGTCTGCTCCAGACACGAAATGGGTGTGACATAAAACTCGAATGAGCGATTAATTACACAAAAGATTCCAACGAACCACACCTCTGCGAGCGCGGCGGATGCCCGACGGAAAGTGAAACTTTAATTCATTAATTCACCAATTAGTCTCGATGTGTTGCATCATAGAACGGCGGGGGTCAATGGATACATAGAGGGGCCGCGCGCATCCGTGCATCCAGTGCGGCGACAGTAAAACAGGGGATAAGTGTGTTAAACGTTTCTCTTCAGTTGCCCGCTGCACACCAATATTCAAGGCACGCATTGCGAAAATTGTGCTTTTTACGAATTTCTGAAAAATCAATTATTTGTTTATGCAACACAGTGTCAGCCACCGGAGACGTGGGCATCCAACGTGGAGCGGGTGACCGAGGCGCAGCGGGCGAAGTAGAAACTTTCTTTTTATGTCTGAAGCGCGTGTGATGAGGCTCGAGATACACTTGGTTCTTCGGCCTCATCCGGATTTACGGCGATTTGTCGTTTTCTTTTCGACGCAACGACGCGTCGTTGCATAAGTCGCGGGTGCGGTGGGGGGCCTAATAATGTATCCCATCCCATCACAGAATCGTGTTTTCGGAGTTTCGCTTTCATCCGACTTGGTCTTACGTCAGAGCCATGTTCTTAACCGAAAATAAAAACAATTTCACTCTCGCTGGCGGAAAAAACGACTCCGCCGTGTCTTTGCCACACGTACAAAAACAGGAGAAAAAAAAAAACTGAAAATGATGCGTGAAAGTGCAAAACTTACCATTTACAGCGACGGCACCCAGCAGCGCTAAGAGGGTTAATCCAACGGATAAACGCACCATTTTGTGTTTGCAAATCTATTAGCAAATCACACACAGTGGAGGAATGTATCTACACGGGCGGACCACGATTGCACACAACACGACCACGTATTCGGATGAGAAATCAAACGAAACAGAAAAATACCCTAGACCTCCCTCGATTCCGATCGTACCAATTCGAAATCAAACCGTCAACTGAAGTCAAACTTGGCCAGAGAAACTGCAAGAAGCTACAAGGCGAGCGCGCGAGCAGCCAGAAGCCTATGGTGCGACGTGCGGTGTGCGGGTTTCTTTGGTGTTCGCAGCGGTTACAGGTTCGAAAACAGGTTGTCTTGAGGAGTCGAGACACCCCCCACCTGCCCATGCCAACCCAGCGTGTTCGGTTCGGTCAGTCAATTTGTCGCATTGCCGGTACTGGTAACGTGGTAACGTGGTAACGTGGACTTACCTTCAATTCATGATCATTGTTGGTTGGAGCTTTTGTTCGGTGCTTAGTATGGATGCCAGCTACCTAGGGCTCGGCGACTACGTCATCGACAGCAACAACAACCGCGACGCCAAACGCACTCGTCGCATTGCGGTGACAGTGTGCCGTCTCTCAGTGGTGTGGGGGCAATTAGCATGGACAGTCTTTTTTCTCGTTTTTCGTTTTTCGTTTTTCTTCACTTCGCCTGCTTCTTTACGATCGTTGCAGTGGACTGGCGCGAGACGGTGGGTAATTAGTGAGTTACACCACGATCATCAAAGGCGACATATTTGAGTTAGGAAACTGTGGGGACCGTTCTGCACTTCGTTTTGTTGTGCCTCTGATTTTGGCTTCTTTGGAATTCGAATGCAGTTGGAATCGGCCGCCGTACGTGGTAGTCCCCGCTGCGCTTGGAGGAATTTATTTTTATATGCCTTGCCTTGTTGATATGCCGTGGCGTGCTCCGAAGCGATTGCTTTAATTGGGGTTACTTGAGGACACATGGCAGCGCTGGCCGGATTTCTGTGACAGATGCTCATGGCTGAGATTCGCTTGGGATGCAGCTCGTCAAATAGCTTTGGGGTCAGACCGCAGAGTCTGGTGGTCTCGTGAATCAAGGTCGACCTGGGGTGGCGATGTCCGAGAAGGAATGCCGTTTGCATGGTAGTTTGATCGAGTGTACGAATGGCCGTACAATTTGCAGGAATCTGTTGCAACTTTCTGACTGGCTGACGGGGCAAAGATTTTGTGTTGTCTGTGTCGACACGAGCAACTTCCATAGTTAAAGGCCCGACTCACGAAATGCTCAAAAGGAATCGCATTTTAGATAAGGCTTCGCAGACATCACCTTTTGCTGTAGGTCCTCTCAATGGTGGGACGATACTAGCACGCATAGCACGAGGGGGTGCACTAACTCAGCTTGTAGTGCCATTCGCATCAGTTTAGTTATAACTATGCTAAAAATGTAATATTTTAAGATTAAGAACAACGATGAAGATCAAGTCTTTACTTTCCACCTGTCCACAAAGGAATGTTTGACTAAGGACCTCACAAGAAGGTGTCCAAAATTGTATCCCAACCACATCAACAACCAGTTCTTGTGACAACGTCAGGGTTATACAATAAGTCGAATTATTACGGAATATCAAAGTAGAGGAAGTCCAGTGGTGACCCGTGGCTCTGTCGGTAAGTGCGTCGACCCTAACGTACTTTAGCCTTGACGTCTAGCTTCGATCTCTGGTCTGTACGACGAACAAAATAATTTTTTCGGCCGCACCAGTCACTGACAATGCTCAAAGAATACTTCTGTCTAGAAAAAGCTTCCCAAACTTGACCGTTCAGAGTCAACATAAAACTATAGGTCCCTTCCACTCGTAACACTACTAGTTGGTTAGAAGCTAGGCCCTGACCCACTACAGGGTGTACCGCCACCCACATTGTATATCAAAATTAGTTCGAGGTAGAATAAGAGTTCCCAGACCCAACCAAATATACACTCTAACCAGACTCCACCTTTCGTATTCCACAACCGAACTTTATGTAGTCCTCTTAAGCTCCTCTTCCACTAGTCTTCCTCTCTTTCTCGGTCGACTAAATTGTGTAACGAACTTAGTAAAGTCTTTCCACCCCTTAGTCAACACCATCCTTCGTTTTATGGTTATTCGAAGAGGACTCTGGTAGCATACCCAGGTGAATTCCACACAACAGAAGGTATTCCATCATAACCACCCGCAGCACACGAAGGAATACTGGTCACATCTACTTTTGAGATAATCATTTCCGTCAAACGCAGCAGTCCTGTACATTCACTCCCGAATCCTAATGGCCTCGTTTGAGAAGCTCTGCAGCCGATTTCCGGGAGATCTCAAGCCAACAGATGTCCAGATGGTTACGCGAAATACCGGCAACGCCGAATATCGAAACACTCGCAATAAATACGCACATTCCTCAAATTCCTCAATCACATTAATCTCGCCTCAATCTTACACCCGAAACTTCTGTACCACCATCCAACTATCGGACATTTCCACCGTGACACTCGAGATTAACTCTAAGTCATCGAAGCATCGAAGATCTGTTCGATGCCCAATCTGGGCATAGCCCGTCTCATTTTGAAGATCCCGTCTACTAAGCTTGTCATACAGTGCTCAGCGTTGCCAATAACCTCACTGAAGTGTAAAACTGACGCCACCCTTGGAATAGGCGCATCACACCGACCATTGCGTATTTCGCAGAGTTTGCCAATTCTTCTTTTCAACACAATTTTCCACCAATATGAGAAAATATCACGCGAACGGTCGTGTTTTGTAGGTGCACAGAATGGAGGAGAAGTCGACCCATGCATTGTCGGCTTTCCTTAGGTGGACTTAACGCCTGCTACCGAGGACTTCCAGCCTTCCGGATGGTTTCGTGCGTGTGCATTGAGCAATTATTGAGGCGTTTGCACTGGAATTCAGACAGAAGTGGCTGCAGTATACACTGTCTTCATACAACATAGCCATCTTCGATAATACGTTACAGCGAGTAGCTTTCAACTTTGGGATTATCAAGAAGTAAGAACCCAACGCACTTGAACCACGACGTCTGGGTTGATTCTTCGTCTGTACGACAAAAATAATTTTCACGGCACCACCTCTTTGGAGTTACTGACAATGCTCAAAGAATACTTCTGTCTAAAAAAAGCTTCTCAAACTTCGTCGTTCAGAGTCGGCATGCAACTGTAGATCCGTTGCACTTTTGAGAGAACATTAGTGGTTGTTGAGAAGCTAGGCTCTAAAGGGTGTAGCGCCGCCCATATTATTATACTGTGAGCCCAGTGCCGAGGGAAAACGTGTTGTTTTTTGTGTTGTCTCTCGAGAAATCAAGCTGACTTGACGGAAGTCTTTGATGAGTCAGTTCTGCTCTACACGGGATAGGCATGTTCATCGAAGGAAGTGTTCTGTGCCCTTTTGTCGTGCTCGGTTCGACTATATCTGAAGAGGTATATTCGACCACGAACTGTACAGCGACAGGAGTATAGAGCATTATCTTGCAGATTGCATGGACTACTTAACGTCGCCTCCTGTCCTTATGCAGGAGAACCGTCCACACGTCTGAGGTGGTGCATGCTAATGGAGAAGGATTTCCACCAACTTGGCGTGACCATTTGGTAGGCTTCTCATCGTCAGTGGAAACTGATCAATTTGCCACTTCTTTGTGGACCAAAGTAGACACACCTTCAGTTTAGTAAAGACCAAGCGTCTTTCCAAAAAGGTCCCAAGACCCAGTACACCCAAATATCACTTGACTTTAATTGACCACAACACCAGGCACTTTTAAATACGCCCTCCCCATCCACAGTGTGATCTTAGCGCCGTCTGGCTAAGTATTCATTCATTCCTCATACGGGTTTTCGATTACCTAAGTTGTCTTGTCAAACTCTCGTAGAAAGTTTTCGTCTCATCGGCACCGCGCGAAGCGTACCATAAGAAGACACCCAAAATCGTGATTTAACCTTCTCGGCGACATTTAAAATGTAAAACTGCCACTTTGTCATCAATTAAAAAAAAGATTCCGGTTAGCCAGAGACAATAATAAAAATTAAATCGATTCCGTCGACAGTCCAACGGTAGCTCGTGCTGCCGCCGAGACAGCCTGGCAACTCTGTCCCACCCCTCGACGGCTGACCATGCGTCGGACGCAACTACCTGGGTCTCAGCACAGCGGCTGTCTGCCACGCTGCAATCGAACTTCAATCGAACTCAAATCGATTTTCCTCGTCTGAACCGCAACGACGCTCCGTGCGGCGAGTGTGTCTGCGAATCAATTAAACGTCTCACAACGGCAGATACGCACGGGCTTAATGGAGCTCGAATGTACGATATTTTACGGGTAATCAGGTTTCCGCCAGAGTGAAACCAGAAGTGAGCAAAGTGCCGTGCTATGATCCGCGAAGACTGGTTTGTCCGAAATGTGTTTTATTTTTGCTTCCCTTTTACTTTTTTTTCGCACTCGTAAGGAGCCTGTTTTTCGTTTTAGTTTTCTTGAGTCTGGCTCTGGTCGGAGGTACAGTTGGAGCGTCAGGTATGTCACATGCTAATGGAGCCCGCGCCGCACCGTGCCGTTGCGAAAGAACGTCAAACATGCGGAAGCAGTGGGTCAAGGCGGTTTCTGTCGTGGAGCCGGATAGTTTTATGATTGACCGGATTCGAAAATGTCAATCGAACATACACGTGTTTGAGAGAGGGCTTTAGTGATGTGAGCGATCGCATGAATGGCTGAGGGCGGACATCAGATGGCAGTTCGGGTGTCAAAAGGAGGCAGGTTACGGGGAGCTTATTGTGGCTTGTTCGGGTTTCCCTCTGTTGTCTACGTCATCTCTAGGCGCGGTGTCAAAGTCTAAGATGTAGTGGCTTCCTACAAACACCGATGATTGATTTGTCGGTAGATGCTTATCGAATAGATGCCAACTGCATTGCAGTGTGGTCGAATCATTCACTTGACAGAGCTGTCGGAGAACTAAAATTGGAGGAGTTCATGATTCGGACGCCTCAAAGACATTGAAGCTGGATTGACATGTGAAGGCACTTCTAGGCAGATTCTGACTCGGTGCCACCTTGCATAGAGGTTCGAGGTTCGAAACATTTTGAACTCGGAAGAGGACTGCGATTGCTGAGGTTGGAATAAGCCTCTCTATGTTTGTGAGACCGCAGCTTCTAAAGCATCTACTTATGTTGTCCGTTCGGATGTCGTACACTGAGCATAGTCAGTGACGCCTCGAGACAGTTAAGCAGATCAAAGTCGCTCGTGTCGGGAATCGATCTTGGATACGTACGTATAAGACTTACCCCTGCTCCACTTCGGCCACATCTCAAATCTGGTTTGCCTTTTAAAATCTTCTGCCTAGGCAGTTGTGAATGCTGTTGTCAACTCCGAAGTGGTGCATTAATATCGATACCGACATCTTTTGGCAACGTGACTTCGAACAAATACAGCGATCTTGCGCAGATTGAACGTGATTATTAACTTAAATGCGAAACATGGGAACATGGGGACCAATCATGGGATACGCACACAAACTGGCGTAAGTTCGGCATTGTGGACCCGCAGGGAGGGCTTTTAGATGTGAAAGGTGAAATCAGATTTCTTGGCATTTGGTTGGATCAATATCTGTATTTAAACAACCATGTTCTAGGTAAAGCTGTTGCAAGGAGATTGTTTTACAGCAGCCTAACTGAACCTGGGTGAAGCTAATCTGCCACATGGCCGTCATCCGTCAATTACTGCGTCCGGTTGTTCAGTGTTCATCGTGCAAGATTCATCGTGAAGCCTTCCCAGATAGAAAAGATGAGGTTGTTCAAGAGAAAGTTTCTTCTATTTCAATAAGGTCCTATACAACGAGGCAAATTTAAGCACGTTAAATAACTTAATTATTGAACTGACCAGAAGGCATATGCACGAGCTATGACTTCCGTCCAACCGTCTGAACCTTGGAGCTTACTGCCCCAACTGGGTGTACTACCTCCAGAGGCGTTCCTCTACCCCGCACAATTGGACTAACACAGGATCCAGACGGATCGCATGTAATCTTTCAAGTCGTACATCGCCAAACGACGGTAACGATCTGGTGGCCCGTGGCGTTGTGAGTATATGCGTCGACCCCAATCTTGACGTTGTAGGTTCGATTCCTGCTCAGTGCGACGAAAAAAAATGTTCACGACCCCACCTCTTTCGAGTCACTGACAATGCTCAGAGTATTTCCTGTCAAGAAAAAGCTTCTCAATCTTGGCCGTTCGGAGTCGGCATTAAGCTGTAGGTCCCTTCCACTCATGAGAGTACCATTGGACGCACAACACGAGTGGTTTCTGAGAAACTAGGCCCTAGCCCCCTACAGGCTGTAGCGCCACCCATATTATTATAATAACGATCTGCCCTGCATAGCCAGCGGTTCTGATAGAGCAGTCGGTAGGGTCTGTAGGTTAGATCTAAGGGCATGTGTAGTCAAGCTAGTTTTAAGCTAAATTAAATTAATTAAATATGAAACAAAAATGAAATAAAAAGAAAACAAAAAATACCGATCGAACACAGAACAATTCTTACCAACAGATGTTTCCATTCGCTCAAGAGGCAATCGATGAGTAATACAGCTGTCTCTCGAAGGACCAATATCTCCCAGCCCTAGCTAGTTCGCGGAGGCATGGATAATCTTAGAACTGGTTGACCGATTCATTGGTCACTTCGATCTTCGGTCTCTTAGGCTTTAATGGGATCTGGAAGAGAAGAATCTACCACGAACTGTACGGCATGAACCTAGCCAGGCGTCGGCGGATCCAACACTTCTCATGTAGAACGTGTTGACAAGTATTCGACACCGAATCTCTCAAACAACGCGTCATTGGACCCGCACCTGAGATGACGTATCCAAGAAGAAAAAACCTCAACCAAATTGGCGTGCGAAACTGGACAAACAAAGTTGAGGAAGCTTGTTTACGTCCAGGTTCAACTCGAGCTATGTACAGCCGCATGCAAGGAAAAAGAGGAAGACTTTGTGTAACATAACGTTACCATGACGACTTGTGCATAAATAGAGGTATCCCTTATTGAGGGGTGTCCGTAAAGAGAAAGAGAAGAACCCCATCTGAATGAAACGTCAAGTGGCGGTATCGCAGTTGCAGCATAGGTACCATTCTCTCAATTACGATTTGAAGCCGTGCCATCTTGACAAAAACCATTGCCTACTATACTTCAAATTATTGTTCATTCCGTTCGATGCTTAGCTGCGTACAGGCATCAGATCATCTGCAAGTTATAGTCTGAGGAGAGAGCGCCCAGTGAGATTGAGTTGATGGACAAGAATAATCGCAAAGACCAGCGCCGAATCAAAGGCGAGCGAAGAAGCGCTTGATCAGTTCCACAGAAAAGAACTGCCAACCGTAAGTTTCCCTCCCTAAGCGATGTGAAATTGGTGCGGGACTGTAAGGAAGCCGTGTATCTGGCATAGTGCTTATGTACTTATTGGGTCTACGATCCTTGGATTGTCTGAGGATGATGTTCTCAGTAGCGCTGCTGGTCCTGGGTCCACGTTACTGACCCTCAGAACCGGATTTTTTGTCTTTCTATATTTCTCAAACCCAGATGCTGAGATTTGAAGACCCTACGAGCTGGAGCATTGCTCCTCATATGCTACATGTGGCCAAGGCAGTGAACTCGGGGATTTTTTGTCCTCTGGACTGCATCCACCTCTTGACACCACTCGTTCGCAATGTCGTCTCTATTCACCTTCCTCCCAGACGCAGACGAATCTAAGAGCGGTAAGACAGGATGTGCCATACCGCTGTTTTCGTCTCCTCGTGCCTGAACCTAAATAACAAGAGACTTCTGACCATGATTCTGGTCATCGAGTCAGGAGCGTGCCTCTTAAAGAGTCTTATCTTTTTTGGGACTCGTCGTCCTGACCGTGATGATAGGAAAAAAAACAGCTGTTTCTCTAAAATAAGAACGAGCTCTTCCGAACTAGGACACATTGCATATCGTTCATCTCATTCCCCATCGGATGTGCGTATACAAATGTTGTTGGCTGGCAAAACACATTCTCCGCATTGAATTTCAAATATCCGAGGCCATTTTCTCCAACATTCAATTCACTCAGTCATCATCAGACTCGTCAAAGCTTTTGTCCACTGTCCCCTAGGCTTTGACACCGTTTAGTGGATAGTATATCAAAATTAATCGTCCGTCATTGATTATGTTGCACAATGCCTATTGACGTCACTGTGAAATTTGCATAAATCTTTCAGCACCTCACTCTGTCGACCGGTTAAGCTCAGCAGGGAAGAAACAAATGCCTACAGTGTTATTCTAGACTTTTGGGAATTTTTGAAAGCATTGCGAAAGACTCTTCCGCCAGCCTGGCTCATGGAATGGATAATGTCGATTTTGCGAAATACATCTTCAAGGTAAGCATCAGGTTTCCGAAATAAATTTCCATCGAGAGGGCTTTTTATCAAGCACACCCTAGAAACAGGCAAGCAACACAAAAAATCACTCAAAATTGAATAAAGAGAAAATTATGATTCAAAATGAATTTTTATTTGAAATTAATGCAGTTCAGTGAAATAAGTTTTATTTTATTTATTTTTACTCAACCGATTCGAGCAGCTAATAAATATGGATGCGACACAAGCGGGAGTCTTTATTAATGCGTGGAATCTTGATAGATTAAGTATCGAGTTTGACTTGATACGAGAGAGAGTCGGGACGGCCCAGTCGCTTGGGGGACCTGTGCAGCTTGGATGCATGCCCTAAATGCATAGATTTTCAATTAATGGTGACGGCTGCTGTGACCCTGGGCACAGGAGACAGAGAGAGCGAGACCTAAACTTGATTTCGAATGACCTTGAAAGCTTGTGTTGACAGCTGCTTATGTCATGCTTAGTGTGTAGAGAGTGAAAGCGCCTGCTTACGACGACGTAATGAAGTCGGTAGCTGATTAGTTGCCACAATCGGCAAAATCTACGAGAGTTTTATCGAATCTGTCTGACGAGAATCTACCGACCACAATTAACCAGATGGAGTGTGCTTTGGCAGGGATTCGACAGCGGATTGATTGAACCTGCTTGGTTTTATTGAATCGAAAGTGGCTTTGGTTGCATTTGGTTGCATTTTAGTCGTTTTTGAATCAGTAACGTTTGAATTGTGACAGTCGAATGATCGGACAGGATTGATATGTCATGCGATTGTCGTGATCTACTGCCTCTAATTGAACCCAAGGAGTCGGCGCCGAAGTTCGACTCTCAAGAGTCGACCAGTTCAAGTTTTGTGGATGTTTAGAATGAACTTTGGTGGAGCCCGAGGTTGATCTAGAACATCTTAGGTTAAAAGACCCGATTGCGTTGAATCTCCACTCCGATTTGAATCAGATACCATTCGAGCATCATACCCCTTTTTTGTGTCCCAATCAAGAAAGTCCATTGCATGCTGGTACAATCTCCATTTTCCACGCTCCCACAAAGAGGACAAGTGCATATGCACAGTCTTAGAAACAGCGATGTCAGAACATGATCCCTGACAGACCTTCCTCAAACCAACGGTTGTACAAGTGTATTGAATAACTCCCAGGATCTTCATCCGCAAGTCCCCCATTTGGTACACAGATGGCTCCAGAACAGATGGAGGCATTGGAGCTGAAGTATCCGGAACACCAACACACCACAGAGTAGAGCAGAAATATTTGAATTGGCAAAACGTCTTAAGCTTTAAATATATCGGCGAGCCCTCATAACAATCCGCATCAAGGCTAAATTCGGGATCATCAGTCTGATTTGCGCGTACACCCCAACGAAGGAGAATGATGACGATAACAAGGATGATTTCTATGATCTCCTAGAAAGAAGATAGGATCGAAGCCCCAGCTATGACACCAAGATCGTTCTAGGAAATCTCAACCTCTGCTAGAGTCATCGGAAAACACAGCCTGCACGACAACTCAGCCGGAAACGGACTCAGGCTGGCAGATTTCGCCTCGGGGCGTAACCTCACGCGATTCCCACACCTCAGCATCCATAAGGGGACCTGGCGGCCTGCTGATCAATCTACCGTCAACCAGATTGATCACATTGCAATCGATGACAGACACTCCTCCAATATTCTCGATGTCCTAACGTTCTGAACTACTGACTCGGACCATTGCCTTGTTGTAGCCAAGGGAAGGATGAGGATAACGAGAAAAGTACGGAGTCGAGACAGGACGACACTACGGTTTCACGTCGGAAAACTGCAATCGCAATCGACCGCTAGGAACTTTGCCGACCGAGTCTCCCTTAAATTTTTTGAAAGTTCGACGCTGCCTGCACATACAATAGAAAAAGAATGGAAACGTTGTCAAAAAGTCATCAAAGAAGCTGCCGTGCAGGCAGGTACATGCAGTCAAACAGCAAGTCTACTATGCAACGCTGCATCGAACAACGAGAGCTGTTTGTGAGCTCTACGAATATAAAAGAAGGGAAGAGAGCCGGCTTCTCAAAGGGAAAAAGAAGCACGCAGTCGAGGAGATGGAAAGGGCTGTACAGCGGCATGCACCTAGTTAGGGGCTTCAGATCCAACGCTTAATATTTCCCATAGATTACAATCCGCAGATGTTTAAGACCAATGTGCACAGGTACCTCTCTCTCTCCTTCTATACCTTCGGCCGTGTTGTGTCATGACCCCGGACAATTAAGGGTATTAATAACCCCTTGAGCACGCGCAATTTATAAAAAAACAAAATGTGGCTAGCTCATGTAGAGTGGATGGACACAATAGCTACGGCCCGAAGAGTCTTCGATACCAAGCCATTGGGACAGCGCAACAGAGGACGTCCTCATACGAGGTGGCGCACGCAAGTGGAAAAGGATCTCAATCAACTTGGTGTGCGCAGCTGGCGAAAATCGTGCTGGCTGGAGAGGCATGTTGGTTGAGTCCCAGATCCACCCCCGACTCTAGCGCCAATCAAAAAATAAGAAGAATATTCGCAATTGAATTCTGCTTCAGAGAAAATATACACAGAGCCATCACTAGCAGACACCTCTGTATCTCCTCTCTCACAGCAAAGCTGTTCTTCTAGCCCTCGAAGCAACGAAGTCACCTCTTAGCTAGTTCGGGACTGTCCACAACTGTTACACCAGCTGGCCAACACAACCTCATTTGGATACCAGGCCACTGCGATCAGACACACCTGCCAGCCAGAAAAGGCGCCGCATGATGCCACGACCATTCTGCGGTATACTTATCATAACTGCTAAGAGCTACATAATCAAATTGGCTCAGGGACATGGCGAACCATTACTGGACATACACGGAACCTTACAGTCAAGCCAAAATGTTCCTACCAACTATTTCTTTTAGTAGCACGAAACAACTACGCAGGCTTACAAGAAGTCAGATTTGTTCAACCACGGGTTTCCTTACGCGACACTGCTTGGTTAACAAACATCGAAGAACCATGAGCCTAACACAAGATGACACCTTCCATGGCAAAGACACTCCAAAACGCAGCCTGTGTCGATTCAACTGCCTTGTCAGGACACGTCATCGACACCGAGGTGGATACTATCTTGAAGCGGACAAAAATGTCGCCAGTTTACTATGAGTTTGGTGTTACTGAGTGAACTTTTAATTTAAGAAATAACAGGTCCATCTGAGGCCGCATTGATCAAGCGATACCTTTCCACCCAACTCTAATATTATAATTATTACACCAAGGACACGTGATTTCCATAGAAACATAATCTACCAGAAGCTTGGCACTGTCCATGGACATCACGATCCATGGGGATGGTCAGAGAAGTGCAGAGAACTGTTGGGACATTTCCTAAACCAGTGGCTCTTGCTCGATTAGAATTGATACAGCAGCAGGCGAATGACTTGAAATTCGGAAATCACACGGATATTATAGCCACGCGTCCAGTTTTGCAATGCAACGATTATCGAGCGATTATGAACTCAGTCTGCGTAGATCTGCCGAAGTCTCGACCAACAAGTTTCTTCAGATTTGTCGATATCAGCACAGGTTTCTTCAGTTTCCACACAGCGAGTTGATGTATGTTCTCCACAACTTGTGTGCGCCACCCAAAACGCTAACGTATTCTGTGGCGTTGACCTACAGTCGTGTAGTCAAACATTTTCCGTTGGTTATGCACTCTACACTCTAGATGGGTTAGCGCCGAGTCTGCATATTCCTGTACACGATACAGAGGTCTGTGCACGCCACTGAGAAATTACCTCATTCCCACATCTCTACCCTGAGTGGATTCCTGTTTTCCTGGTCTTTACCACCTTTGGATATAAGGGTCCCAGGTTCGAGTCCAACTGAAGCAAGGTCAATCTGCTCTTGTCTGGATTTCGAATCTGTCACCGTTTGCCGTTGGGATCAAATTAACGCCACTGAGTATCACAATGGACCAACAATGGCCTGTGTGCTGGCAATTTTCGCTGGCAGCCCAATAACCTAACCTAACGTATCCCCTCTTCATCCATACATCCATCTTGCACGCTTGTATGCCACGCAGTGCCCTGTTGGACCCTAAGTGACGGAATGAGTCGATGCCTTTAACCAACTAGATCAACCACAGCTCTGCCCATCTAGCGTTGATTGAGCATCTGTCTCCATATCTTTCGAAGTGCTGCCTTGGCCCGTCTGTCAGACGGTTACCAAGCACTGTGTTCATCTGGATCAAGGTTGAAGAACTGAAGCAACAAGTTCACTGCGAAAATTCCTCTCTTGACCGCCTCCTTCTTCCCGTTAAGTAAAACCAACAACACGTTGCGAGCATTGCCTCCTACCCATTAAAGGCGCCTACTACCTGCCCATTGATTACTCATTTTATTGCCCTAGTCTGAGACGGCTTGACAGCATTTCACTCTACGTAGCGTGGCGCATTCCACAGATGCCAGCGCACAGACCGTGAATGCCGCTCTGCCTTCGGACGGTAGCTTAGCAATGCAAGCAAGGCAAATGCCATCAATCAGTCTGCGTGTCATCAGTCAGCCAAGCCGGTTCGGTTCATTTGCATACCTCCCGCAACTAGCTCCCACCCCCCAGAGCCATTCCATTCCGGCCTGAACGGGTAATTCCAGAAATGAAAGCGAACCAGAAATCGAATGACCAGCAGCGCGGCGCTACGCCTCTGTCCAGTGGTCATGCCGCATTCATGACCATCGAACTTGTGTCGTTTGGCTGGTCTCATAGTCACGGCCACCGTGTACCACAACAATTGAACGACGTCATAGCGTCATTAAGTGGCAGTCTCCAGGTCCCCGGCCGTGTGTCCAAGATGGAGCCAGCAGCCGCCGCAGAGCCGTTTCAAAAGTCGCTTTCTGCCGACCCCCGCCCGCCGAGCTGTGTGTTGCCTTCCTCTTGACGGGAGCCGAATATTTTCCACTTGGGATCCCAGCTGGGCGGTGCTCTGGGACTGTGTAATGGCATGCAGGGCGACAGAAGTCAAAGCCATTGAGACGCAATTGTGTTGAAAATGTTTATCGATTATGAAATCGGTGGTCGTGGCGGCGACGGCGGCAGCGATGCTCGTGATGGTCGGTAGATTCGGCAAGGAGCACAAGGAGCACCAGCAGGACCGGAACAAAGTCCCTGTACACCACAGTGGACATAACAATATTTCACTAATTTGTTTTTGATTATCCGAGAGAAGCGACTGTTTCTTCTCCTTTTTCAGGGTGACTGGCGCCGCGCTGGTGGGCTGCGGTTGTGTTTATCTTTTCCGTCGGACCAAGAAATCGTTCGACTGCAATCAGATGGAAGCGAATTCGAAGAAATTCCGTGGGTTGAGGCGGCTTCGGCAGACAGTCTGGTGTTGCCGGGGAGTGTTATTCAATTAGAGCTCTAGACTGTGTGACATTCTTCGCGCTTACTCTGTCGACGGTTAAAAGCTTTGAAGTGACCCAAGATGGGGGAGTGCGACTGGTGCGGGCAGACACTGCATTTGCCTTGAACTCTGAACCAAAGTAAAATGATTCACAAAAGTAAAATTCGATCACAAGTTTGCACGGCAACCCTCCAACCCTTTAACGCACCTTTAACGAACCCAACTGAATCCGCTTAAATATCACTTCACGCTGCAATCTCGTCGAATGCAACACGCTGGTTGAGCGTCAAACAGATGACAACTGCCGCGGCAGATAATCCCCGGCAACGAACTCAATTACACACATCCCCCACAGCAGTCAAATTCAATTTCTCCGCCCACGTCGAGCCGGCAAACGCACCGAAATTATCGAAAAATAATTCGCCCGGACTCCCACTCCACCACACCCGCAGTGCAACGTGATCGCATGGACCCCTTATGACAGTTGGCAATTTAACCATCAATTCCAGGCGCACATTGACGGCAGCACGAGCAAAATTTAATTGGCACATTTTTTTGTGGCCCCACTCGAGCCATCAAAACCCCGGCAAATACATTCGATTAAAGCGAAACCACTTCGCTGGAGCATTGCAGTGCGGAGGGCCGCCGTCACATGCCGTCCGTTCCGAAATGCAAGCCAATCACTAGCTAGATGCAAATGATTGCATTATGCACTTGAACCACATTGTTTTATTTACTGACGTTGTTGCTGCTGCTCCTGCGTTTTTTTGTGTTACGTGTCAACTGCGGGAGTGTGTTGCGGAAGCGCTGACCACGGAACTGTATCGGACACGGCTGCATTGGCCTCGTTTGAATTCATTTCCGCTTTAATTTCAATCGTTGACCGATTGAAAATAATTAAAAATCAATAAAATTAATTCTCAGCAATTTCGCAGTACACTAGGCGGGGGGTGATTGCACATTTTTGTAAATACTCATTGAAGCCAGAGGTGCACGAGGGGCTTGGTAAAGGTCAACAGGAAGCAGAGGGATATGCGATGAAACAGAAACCGGAAGTGATGTCATGTTTGTGACTACACCCTACAGTCCGTGAACTGGTGCATAGCTTCGGCGTCGATAGGATGAGACTTGCGGTAGGATCCTCAGGTTTCAGTGCATAAATCGGAGACAGCTGTGTCCTCCTTTCAATCCGATGTGCCTTCATCTCATGAGTGTAGCTGCACGCCCCGAACAAGATCGGGGCACAGTCTGCGAAAGATGGTGTGGCCGGAGTCTGTAAAGGGCACTGAGCACATTTAACCGTCATCCCATCCACCCACAGGACCCAACCACCACCTACACGCGCCGCTCTTCCAAATCGACTCCCACCCCACAGCAGTCTTCACCCATCAACCGCAAGCGTGGACCGCATGTACACATTGCGCTCAACACGAGGCGTGACACTCAAATCCGCAAAAAAAAAACAAACCCAACACAAAATTGAAAAATCGTTTACATTGAAAGGCTGTGTGTGTTACTCTGTTGTCCTGAATATTATTTTTTGTTTTTTCGTGTGATTTTCGTGCGTCCCTCTTCAGGTGAACCGCAGGCTACAAGGAAAATATGGTTTTATTGCCCTCCAGAGAGCCACAGTCACGGTGATTGGAACCGTGTAAACTATTGTTTCAACAGCACCCGCTGGTAGTCTGTGGACACCGGAGTTGAGGTTTCCCAGCAGCAAAACGAAGACTGTTTGCTGCTGTGGCGTGTTCGAAGTCATCTCCCGAAGATTCATATTTTAAAGGCTGCGATTGTTTTTCACCTTTTGGTCGAGCCAATTACGAATGAGGTGCGGGGACATGGCAAGTGGGTGACGATACAGTGTGTGTTGCACGGGACGTGACTGCAGGCGGAATAAATTCGAAACTTGGGACTAAGTCGTTTGGGGAGTGGGCTAAGTTTGGTGTTTAGTTGGTACGAATTACATACATGTTGGAAAAAATTAGCATCTAGTCAACGGACCAGGAATTGCTTGAATACCAAAGGTGGGCCCATGTCAAGTCGGTTGAAAACCCCTAGAGCGAACTCTGACAAATCAGTTCTAATGTAATTTGGAAGACCGTCCAGAGGCAGGTGTTGCCGATGTCGGGCCATCAGGATCATGCTCCCCGTGCGGCAATAACAACAAAAGAGAAGCTCATGTATCGTGGAGTCGGCTTCACTAAGAGACTAAAATTCACCAGCCACCAGACAAGTTAATAATAATAATATGGGTGGCGCTACAGCCCGAAGGGGGCCAGGGCCTAGCTTCTCAGCAACCACTCGTGTTGTGCGTGCTATTGTTCTCTCACGAGTGGAAGGGACCTACAGTTTA
Organism: Eristalis arbustorum; assembly: GCA_916610145.1. Classification (NCBI taxonomy): domain Eukaryota; kingdom Metazoa; phylum Arthropoda; class Insecta; order Diptera; family Syrphidae; genus Eristalis; species Eristalis arbustorum. Next base: position 23,869,060 of record OU744320.1, on the reverse strand, counting down.
ATGCCGACTCCGAACGGCTTTGTTTGAGAAGCTTTCTCTAGACAGGAAATACTCTTTGAGCAAAGAGGTGGTGTCGTGAAAATTATTTGTGCCGCACAGAGCAGGAATCGAACCTACGACGTCGAGGTTGGGGTCGACGCACATACCCACAACGCCACGGAAAACCAGACAAGTTCCCCAAAAAAGCCATCATGAGAGGCTGTCTCCATCCCTTCTTGACTTCTTGCAAAATTAAAACGCGCATGTTTGAAGACCAGCTAGCAGAAATACTCCTAGCCCTTTGGTCACCGATCTCACTTAATGAAGAAGCCCGCATCACCCTCCTACAGCACTACATGCTGACACTGTTCCAGACGCGTTGTCTGGCTCTGGCTCTGGCTCTGGCTCTGGCTCTGGCTCTGGCTCTGGCTCTGGCTCTGGCTCTGGCTCTGGCTCTGGCTCTGGCTCTGGCTCTGGCTCTGGCTCTGGCTCTGGCTCTGGCTCTGGCTCTGGCTCTGGCTCTGGCTCTGGCTCTGGCTCTGGCTCTGGCTCTGGCTCTGGCTCTGGCTCTGGCTCTGGCTCTGGCTCTGGCTCTGGCTCTGGCTCTGGCTCTGGCTCTGGCTCTGGCTCTGGCTCTGGCTCTGGCTCTGGCTCTGGCTCTGGCTCTGGCTCTGGCTCTGGCTCTGGCTCTGGCTCTGGCTCTGGCTCTGGCTCTGGCTCTGGCTCTGGCTCTGGCTCTGGCTCTGGCTCTGACTCCGTACGCCAGCGTAGGCCATCAGTAGGCTTGCGTAGAGGTCACAGCAGGGATTGATACGATAAAAGTGCAAAAAACCTCTCTCTGTGAACATTATTTTTTATCCAGCCAAAGTGACCAACATTTCTCTCTAAGTAGCTACTTCAACTGTGTTGTTCTTCGCTCGAAATGCTCAAGTCGAACCTCGTCGACCTGAGGAACCTCTAGCAAGCGGGAGAGGACTGCAGACGACTCCGGGGAGCAAATTGAGACTAGGATCGCGAGTAAAAGCTGGTGAGCTGCTGTTAGGAGGTACTCGCTCTCGGCGTGATAGGGTGCGAGAAACACTGCAGTATGTGCGGAAAAGTGCAGTTCCGCAGCAGCTGCATTATTAAGCGGAAAGGACTATGCTTCAATGGTTTGGCCACACAGTCAATCGTGCCCGACCAGGTCTCGAACTCGGATGGTTCTGACATAACTCTGCAAATCGATGGCGAAGGACGACTGGGTGCCCCCAGAGATCTCTTGTTGTTGCATTGTCACTGCAACCTTTTAAGAGGACTATGCAGCTCACTGAAAATGTTAGGTTGAAGCAGGAGGACATCATCCAGACTTAGACCAGGTCCATTGTGCTACCACGCGGATCTGCATTTAATCCGTTTGGTTCGGTCAGGTTGCTGTAAGCACTACAATTGCATAACAGGAGTGCAGTGGTGTCTTCCTCATTCTCTTGTCTCTACAGCTCCTGCAGAAGTCATTATATGTTAGGCCCATCCTAGAGGCTACTTACTAGACACTCTAACCTAATCGCTCTCCTTGCTTTTGCACATGATCAAGTTAACCACTGACGCTGCGGCAATACCGCTGGGTCGAACAACGAACTCGCGGAGTTGGATCGTGCCTACGAGCACAACCGCCTGCACTGTGAGAAGATCTTATCGAACGTCAAGAGCCCCATCAACGCGAACAAGTTGTTCACTATCCGAGTGCACGAAGACACAGTGCTGATGTATCGTGTGATGTGCAATAAAAAGGCCATCAAATGCTTGCCTCGGCAACACACGTTGGAGCAGCTGATGAACATCATTCGGGACGAGATCAACGTACTGAGCGAAGTGCTGAAGATGTGCATTGCCAACCGGAGGGGGCTTGGTCTAGCAAGCCAAGCAGTCTTCGGGTGTGAATTCGAATTTGTGTCGCGCGAACATATTGAATCAGTAAAACTATTCGTTTTCGAACTTGACTCTTAATTCATCTCCATCTTCTGGGAGCAGAACGCTGGCGGACCCTTGACTACTTCCACATTGTAGTAGAGCCTGATTAAGCTCCTTCGAGTGTGCAGTATGGGCTTCAGTTGTTTCGACAAACCTGAGTAGTAGTCTGCGGTTGATGGCATTTATGGCGTGAAGTTTGCACTGAGTCAGTCACAAGGAGTCAATGATGGACCTATTCTTTTCTTCTCCGAAACTTTACGTTTCCTCCTCACTTACCTTAGGACTAGCCGATTGTTTGGATTTTCATTGATCATCAACGCATTCTGAAGTTCATTTACGCAAGTCCTACCGTCAGTCCTTCGGCTCTTCGTTTCCTGAAGTCAATTAAAAGCGTTTCTCTGTCAGTCACAATGACGATGCCTTGCATGCCAATGTCATTTAAATTCCACGCACCAGTCGGCACTTCCTTGCTGTGCGGATGCATTTTCACAACCACACTGTAGGTGGCTACAGTGGCCCTTTGTCCCATTTTAATGAGTCTGAGGTTGCAAAGCGTTTAAAAGTGCCCAGTGGAGCCAATAATTATCCTGGTATGTCGCTGTTGTTGCGGTTCGATGCTGCTGCCGGCATTACACGAGCGGTTTTTGTGCGCCCACGCGGCCAGCATCCCTCCCGATCGCATGTTCTGTCGGTGTTGAGCTTCATTTTATGTTTCTTTTTCCCCGAAACAACAGCTCATTAAAATGTTTCGACACTACATTCATCCTGCTGTTCGGTATTTCTTCTTTTGGTATTCATATTTATATGCACATGTACCTTTGGGTGGTTTTTTATTTACCTCAACACACGCGAAGGCATTTGGATGCGGGATGGGGGTGGTTTTAATTTGGTTTAAACGGATTACAGCGGATTGGAGGCGGGTGCTCACATGGAACAAGCGCAAATAATCGAGAAAAACCGACTCAGCGTGACAGAATCTGGGGGGTTTGTGTCATTCCGAGTGATTTAATTTAATTTAACCGACAACGGGACTGTGTTCCAGAGTGAGAGTGTTGACAATTGAATCTCTTCGACAGCATCTGGTATCACTTTGATTCGAAAATTCGTGAGCGTGACTCGATCGTTAGCGCGAAGTGCTGGAAAGTCGCATGTCGGCTGATTGAGTGAACAAAGACCGTGCAAGCTGACTTCAGAAAGTGATCAGCGGTCGACTGAAAGATCACTCGCTTCAAGGCCGATGTGTGGAGAGGGGCGATCCATTAAGACCTGTTTTTTATTAATTTAAATAAACCACAGAATGGCTTTGGATGGTTGAAAGAAAGCATGTCCGACAAGTTCATCGTCCAATTGCCACAGCCACCCAATTAGATCGAATCCGATGCATTGCAAAGCATTTGGCGACATCGAAAATTTCACTTAAATTGTTTATAGACGGCGTCGTCAAATTTCATCAGTTTCCCATGCCATCGTCCAACTTTCGTTTAAATGTTGCCAACAGGGTGCATTTTGAGAGTTCAATTTTGGATCATACAGCGTTGCGGGCAATTTTTGACGACTTTGGCTTCTAGATCGTGGATGTAGCTGACTGGTTTTAGACGCGATGGTAAAAGGACGACGATGATGTTGATTCAGACTGAAAATTATGTATGTATATATTCGCTGGGAAATGTCGTCGCATAAATGTAGTGCTCACTAACGGTACGGAAATATCAACAGGCAACAAGTGCATTACTATTTACTGAAGTCAAGCTGAACGTTAATTTCTTGGAAAGGTATGGTTTATCTGTTAAATAATACATAACAGCCGGGACAGTGGCTAAGAACAAGGCTTCCTTCGCATCTATAGTTTGGTTATCATCATCGTCATCATCATTTTCTGACCCGCATGATCCACTAAAGGGGTTAAGCACGCAAAAGGGATCTCCAGGCAACTCGATCCTCCGCCGTCGTCCAGGGGCAACCAAGCGAGTTTTTAGACTGTGTTCAACCACATCCCGTCCTGGGCTTTTCTATGGGACGCCTTTCTGATGAGGTCGCATTTAAGGCACGCTTCGGAAGACAGACATCCATTCCAAGTGTCCAAACCATCGAAGCATTGGTCTTTGAGTTTGGAGAAGTAGCTGCTCGAGCTTGAGTTCACTGCGTGCTGCCGTGTTTCTCACCATATCAATGCGAGCTACTCCCACAACAGAACGAGAATATCTCATCTCAGTAGAGTTCGCAGTCTTCTTCTTTCGGCCATTACTCGAATTTCATGATCATTTGTGAGAGTTGGAACAAATACTCGCTTGTAAACCGATAACTTGTCAAAATCAAGCTCGGCCTTTGATTACAAATCTGTCAAGCTGTTTCAGTATTGATCAAGCTTGTCCGATCCTACAGGAAAGTTCAGCATTACTCCTCCCATCACTAGTGAAACAGACACCGAGATACTTGAACTTCTCTGCTTCACTGGGCCTTCACTCACATGTAGATTGCGTTCCGGTGGCCTTCTAGAAATTCCCATAACTTCTGGTTTGTCCTCGTTCATCTTCATGCCACCATCTACGAATACAGTCACAAACCTATTGAGTGCGAGCTGGAGGATAACCACATCATCTTCAAAGTGTAGACGACTTACCCTCAACTCTCCCAATGTCAAACATTTCTCACCTCTACTGCGCTGTAGCCTTCAATCCATCCACACGTACTTAGTTATCCATAGTCCAAGCATAAGCAGATGCCGCCTTCTATCGGTGACGGTCCTGGGCACGCTACTTCCATTCGTCACGACTAAGCGGTGTTGCACGTGGTCTCTTTACCGAATTTTTAGTCTTCCTCTCCTTCTCGAACCAGGAGGGTCCGGTTCGAAGATCCTCTTAGCTGGAGCGTTGGTGTCCATTCGTTCGATGTGACCAAGCAAGCCTTTCCTAAGTGTTGTACAGCGGATCGTTTATTTCTCGACAGCATTCATTTGGTTTTGTCCTCGTTGACCTTTAGACCAACTCGTTTCGTCTGTTCCTCAATTGCTGTGAAAGCTTCCACTACTGCGCGTTGGGACCGCTCGATAATGTCGAAGTTATTAGAGTTTCCCAACTGGTGGACTGACTTGTAGAAGATAGTGTCGTCCGTGCTTACAGCCGCCCGCCGCACTATCGTCTCCACTACCAAACACACGACAGCCCATCTCCTTGCCGAAAACCGGTGCAGGTTTCGAACGGTTCAGAGGTTTTCGAAGAGGAGAAAAAGGAGAAAAGGAGAGATCACAAGACGCACTCTTGGCGAAATCGAACTCCCGCCCAAACACAGCTACTACAGTTTGTGTATAGCGACTGGACGGCCCTGAAAGGAGAACCCTCAATTTCATACTCCTCCAGAACACTCCAGAGTTGACCTCAAGGCACTTGGTCACATGCCTTCCCCAAATCTGCAAAACAGCTGTTGATTGGCTTGGCATACTTCAGGCCTCGTCGAGTACCATTCGCACATTGAAAAGCTGGTCGGTTGTGCTTCTGCGCCGCACTGTTCACATCCTGGTCTAGAGCGCACACCTTAGCGTAGGCTTTGCCGGGGAGACTTAAAAGTGATATGCCTCTGTAGACCCCCCGTTTTGAAAAGAGGAACAATCAGCCCTGTTTGCCAATCACTAGGTGCTCTTATTTGGGAATCCGGCCTCGCTCCAAATAGGACGGTATCCGAGGCCAGCCTTCTTCTTCTTGTCATAATGGGGCAGCGTTTCGTTAGCCAGGCTTGGGCTGTATGAAGTTATGTTTGTAAACCCTAAGCCTATTGCCCGCCCCCACCACGAGGACCTCAGCTGCCAAAGTGCTCTACAGTTTGATGCATAATCGAAATGAATTGCGGCAGATGCACAAAGGTTCTAATACAGGCTAATACACTCGGAACAATCCGATGCAGAGTGGGGTATTTGACCCCGAAACATGGCCGAAATCTCTAGTATGGCCAGGCACTGGACATTTTAGGATATGAAAAATAAACACGAGGCCGATTATCAGTTGAGCGCCTATTATTGAGCCAACACTCTAGTCTTTAGTTTTAAGTTTTAAGCGCCTTTGGTCTTGGTGCGAGCGAGGACACAAATCTCCGAATAGCTAAGAGCGGCGTGAAGCACGAATTTGCTGAATATCCTTAAGACACAGTGGCTCCAAGAACCATTAGCCCAACTTTTCTTAACACCTGTTCCTTACATTGACGCCACACTAGGCCCGTCGTTTATCGGCTCCTCTTAACAATTTCCACAAAACACTATCAGTGAGAGCATCCACCGATTCCCCCATCAGTTAGGGAATTTCGCTTAAATTACTATGCCACAGGGACCACCTTAAGAACAATCTAATTAGTACTGTCACCACAACCGTCTTCGTTAGCATTTGGCGTCAGCAGCAACAGCAGTCGTAGTGCAGTGTTAGTGGCAGCATTACCCCCGTCGCACAACAGCACTCGCAGTGCTTGTTAACTCGTTATATCCACTTGGACAAGCGAAATAATTATCCCTTCTCCGAGCTGGTGGTCGCTGAGAATAGGCACACAGCCGACGGCCCTCGCCCTCGCCCCACAACAAAACATTGCGGCAGGCAGCCGTACTCCCATGAGGGAACATTTCAATTAACATCGCGTCAATAAAGCAATTACTCGACTTCAGTTAGGCCGCAGTCCTAGTTGCGGTCGGTGGCTTCAAGAGCACAAGCAGGCCAGAGCCTATGCTCGCGTTCCTTTAGCTGTTCATTTCGCAGACGGCTAGAGAGGCAGGGAGGGAGGCAAAAGTGGAATTGTCAAGCACAAGGGATCAACGAATTCCTCCGCTCTGAGCGAATGGCCAGGGTAGCGAGCTTCCACGCAGACATCCGACATCCAGTGCCCATCAATGATGCCACACTTGCGTGCCTGGGAATCTCGGCAATCCTTTTGGTTTCAGATTCGCCACGTCCCCTGGGCAATGTGAGCAGCCCATCGCAGGGGCAGAGCGCATCTGTTGTGCGAGTGCAGTGGGGAGAGTGTCTTTCAGGTGAACTGCGCAAAGACTACCGTCTCCGGGGCATTCCTGCTAACAAGGAAGCGAAAGCCCAAACCTGTCGCCACCATCGCCCGGGGCGAGGAAATACCTTCGGGAAACACTGCACCGTTGGAGTGATTGCCGTTCGATTCATAATTTCGTTGAGGAATTGCACGCAGACAGGCATGCAAAGGTCGGGACAATGTAATCCGTACGAGCAGGAGCTGCTGCCGTCACCGATGACGGATGCGGCCATCGACAGTCTGGTGGGAGGCCAAGGGAACCGGTCCGAGAGAAAGAGATTGCGAATATTGAAATTGCACTCAGCCGGTGCTGGAGCCGAACGCATTGTGCGCACAGATGCGTACCAGTGTGCCGGCTACATCTCGGCAGAGGATCGACGGCGTAGCACTCGAATTGGAATTCTTATCAAACAGACGGCAGAGGAATGTGTGTGCGCAGGATGGTCAAATAATCAAAGGAATCCCGAATGGGAATTGGGAATGTTTCTGCGTTGAACTATGTGAGGCCGGTGCGGGCTTGTTGTACGATTGAATTGCCCGAAGATTGGAATCAGAATAGCAAATCTATTTCGTTGATGAGAGTCCTGTGGCATTTTTGCGCTTGATCTCGTTTTATCTCGTGCGCAGGGGAGTGGAAATTATTTATCTTGGTTTTGTTCATCTCTTGTCGGACATGGAACTCAATAGACGGAGGGTTCAATGGATCAGATGGATTGCACTTGATGGCGCCTGAACGAGGATGAAAATATTGAAGGAATCGGTAATGGCTTGGATGCGATTGCAACGTCCAAAGGATGTTGCACTTGCTGTGCGCAGACGGAGTTGTGGCAACCAGCACTGAGGTGCATCACACAAATTTAGATTGAAAAGTTACCATCGAGACTTTGATGCTCATTTTTTTCCAGGAATTGCAATGCTTGGTCAGAACTAATGGAATACTTAACTCGATTCTTGGCAGCAACTCAATTATGAGAGAAAGATGAGCAATGCATATGCCGGAGGTTACACAACAAAGCTGTGCACATGCCACAAAGTCCATCAAGTGCGTTTTTGTCTGACTCTGAGGATCGCAACCGAAATGGGGAAATGTCAGTAGATACCCGAATGGAACTGTGTGTACCGTCACAAGAAGGATTCACGCTTGTGATGATGGCTCTATTTTGATTTAGCTCTCTACTCTGCTAGTTGATGTCATATTATATGCTGCTGTATTGTTATATGCGACACTCGGTGCTCTACTCTTTTCAATGGAATAAGTTGGCGGAAAAAAGTGGTGGTCCGTGTCCGCGTTGTGGGTATGTGCGTCGACCCCAACCTCGACGTCGTAGGTTCGATTCCAGCTCTGAGCGAAACAAATAATTTTCACGGCCCCACCTCTTTCGAGTCACTGACAATGCTCAAAGTGTATTTCCTGTCTAGAAAAAGCTTCTCAAATCTGGCCGTTCGGATTCGGCATAAAAACTGTAGGTCCCTTCCACTCGTGTGAGAACAATAGCACGCACAACACGAGTGGTTGCTGAGAACTAGGCCCTGGCCCTCTATGGGCTGAAGCGCCACCCATAAAAAGTTGGCGGAAATGCAAATCCCGACTCGTGGACTCAGTATCGAAGCCTAGATCAGAGAATGACACGAAGATTCATCCCACATTGTCCCAGCATCTAGAGGTACTACCTTGCTTGATTTTCGCTTTCGCTTTCTTGTGCGGCATGCATTTATGTTCATCAGGTGAAGGAGAAGAATTACACTCAACAGGAGTTTTGTTTCCTTGGTCACTGGGTATTTCTATGGCTCTGGCTATAAAAAAAAATATAAAGAGATTGCTAACAGCTCCAATTTTTAGAATATACAGCCGTATTACAAATTTGAACAAAACATACAAAATTCCAAAACATTTACGAGACGGGTGTACTGGCTAGACAAGGTACGTCCCTTCAAAGCTCGAAGAGGAAGAATTTGTACAAGCAAAGGCAAACATTTCTAAACACTCCCTTCAGCCAAACTTCCAAACTGTGCGACATCCAGACAAATCTGCACCGAGTATCACCGATCTCGGACAAAGGATCTCCTACATCGAAGCCGACATGGAGGTACAGATTTTTGCCTGTCTGTACAGAATGGCCGATAAGAAATATGACGGAAAACTAGATATCCCACATAACTCACACTGTCGCAGCTGGAACAACGCTGATGAGAACGAGGCCTGATCACATTTGCTTAGTAAATGCTAGACACTCACTAGAGCTAGACAGCGAGTGCTTGGCAGACCCTTCAAGTCAAGTGTGTTGAACTTGCTGAGATTTCTACAAAGGGTTAGGGTGGTTTAAGGGAGATCGCAATTGAACTTCTTCTTCTCTGATTGGCGCTGCAGACCTGGGTGGACCTGGGCCTCAACCAACACCTTAATCAAAAGCTTAAAACTAAATAGAGCGGTGGCATTAAATGGGCACACAGTGCTAATTTGGTTCCCATATGAACCATCACGCCTACCTACCTACTACATTATGTCAAGAAAAATTCAATTGAACCCCAGTAAATGATCCTTAAAAGATTGCCTTGAAAGAACGACCTTCGGTAGAACTCGTTGCAAACTCCAGCAGAAGTCTACCATCATACGTATGTCTCACCGCTCCTGAGGAATGCCCTTCTCTTGTCCCAAGAACCCTGGTGAAATCATTTACCCTGCTCCTCACTAAAATGACCCAGATTTTGTAGAAATCTGTCCAAATGCGAATACAGAAAGTAGATGATTTGATGTTCATTTTGCACTCTAGCTCTTGCTAGAGTCGGCAGGTTCCTAGCTTCGTTTGCCTAAGAAATTACTCATAACCAAAGCAAATGATTCGCGAGCTTTGGATTCAACTCCATTTATTGATTTGACAAAATTAATATCCTTCACGAGTTGCCTTATCTGTGGCCCGTCAGCCCGTAGAGAGACAGGGCCTAGCCTCTCAGTTCTCCCACGAGTGCAAGGACCCACAGTTTTATGCCAACTCCGAACGGCCGAGTTTGAGAAGCATGTGATAGACAGAAGTACTCTTAGTGGGGCCGTGAAAAGTATTTTTGTCGTACACACCAGGAATCGTCCCTGCATCCAGGTTAAAATGAGTAATGGTCGACGCACATACCCACAATGCCATAGGCCGCACATTAAAAATAGCTTTCGTTTTTCTGCAGGCACTTCAACCTGGAAACATTCGCCACTTTTGTCCTTCACTGTTTATGTGAACTGCAGCGAAAGAAATTTGCCGTGAGATATCCTTCCTTCTTCATCTTCTCCTTTGATTGGCGCTACAGTCCGGGGTGGACCTGGGCCTCAACCAGCTTGCCAGCCAGAGCAATTTTTGGCCAGCTGCCTCCAGCTGCGCACACCGATTTGGTTAAAGTCCTTTTCCACTTGTGTGTGCCAACGCGTTCGATGATGTCATTCGCGAATCGAAGATTCTTCGGGCCGGAGGTGTTAAATTTGATTATGACGCTCTGTCCGAGACGTCAATGTTGTGAGTCCTTCCATGATGACAACATGGATTTTGCTTTTTTGGTATCCTTCCTTACTCCAGTCAATTCTCCAGGCGCAGTTGAGCAGCTGTCATAGGCTCGACCAACTATTTTCGTTAAACACAACTTTTGCCTACATGTGCTTAATTTGTTAGCGGTCTCTAGCTACGTGTTGCAACATCGATTGTAAATAATTATTTTTTTAAATTCTGTTGTGGTAAAAATGAGAGCGAAGGGAACACCTCCTGCGGGCGTTTATGGCTCTGACATTCACGGGCGGGTAATGCCGTTTTTTCAAGACATATAAAGCGAGGGTAAAGAACGCACAAGAGAGATCTCCGATTCTGTGCCATCGACTATGCTCAAGATTCTCGACATCCTTGTATCCAAGGGAACGAAGAGCCCTCGCGAAAAAGGTCCGGAGACTCCATATGAACGGCGTAAGGGATCGTCAGGGCAACTTATCACGTACCTACCTCCCACAACAACACCAGAAATGACATCTCAATCTGAACTTATTCTTTCGGTACAAAATAGATTTCGTGACCATGACCATGACTTCGTGCATAACTTTAAAAAGTCGTGAATAACTCTTTCATTGAAAATGGTTGGTAGAGAGGAGCACAATGAGATCTGATCTGAGCACTTGTTTTTTCGGATTTAGACTCATTTGTGTGGAATCATTAAACGGGACAAGCTTCGTTGACGTTGGAAAGCTACAATCGCAATCGACCGCTGGGAACTTTTCCGATCGAGTCTCCCTGAAACTCTCAGATAGTCCAACCCTGCCAGGCGAAACAATCGACGAACAGTGGAACCGTTGTCAAAACGCCATTAGAGAAGCTGCCTCTGATGTGTTGGGTTTTAAAACGCCACCAAAAAAAAAACCCATGGTTTGAACCCGAGTGTCGGCAGGCGCATTCAGCGAAGCTAGCAGCATATAAGGCGACGCTGGATAGAAGAACGAGAGCGGTTCGCTCTACGAACTTAAAAGATGGGAAGAGCACCGGCTTCTCAAAAAGAAGAAGAAGGAGCATGAGAAGCGCGCGAACGAGGAAATGGAGAGGCGGTACGGCGGAAGCTTTACCAGCGGGTGAAACAACTATCCAAAGAGTACAAACATCGGCCAGAAGCCTGTCGGAACGAAGAGGGACAACTCGTAGTAGAGTCGCAGTCGAGACTTAGAATCTGGAAGAATCACTTCTGCAGACTGTTAAACGGCGAAGAGGACACCAATACCGCTGTCAGGCAGAATGTTCCACTCCACGCAATGGACGACGATAGAAGAGAATTCCGTCCCCCCGATCTAGACGAAGTCAAGGTAGCGATATCGAGACTGAAGTCGAACAAAGCTGCTGGAGCGGACGGATTGGACGCGGAACTGTTTAAAGCAGCTGGAGATGATCTGGTTGGGTGCATGCACCAGCTCATCTGTAAGATATGGTCGGAGGAAAGCATGCCCGATGAGTGGAATCTTACTATCGTTTGCCCGGTCCACAAGAAAGGAGACTCCTTTCACTGCGTCAACTATCGGGGGATAAGTCTCCTTAACATCGCATATAAAATCTTCTCTGCCGTTCTGTGTGAGCGCCTGAATCCATTCGTCAACAACCTGGTAGGTACCTATCAGTGCGGTTTCAGGCCTGGGAAGTCCACCATCGATCAAATTTTCATATCACGCAGATCCTCGAAAAAACCCAAGAGATGCAGATCCCACCACCTATTTGTCGACTTTAAGGCCGCATATGACAGTGTGCAAAGAGACGAGCTATACAACGCCATGTCTAGTTTTGACATCCCTGCCAAACACGTCAGGTTGTGCAGGATGACGATGGAGAACTTTGCTGCTCCATCAAGGTCGGTAACGAACTCACCGAGACCTCAATGTCAAAAAAGGCTTTAGGCAAGGCGACGCGCGGTCATGTGATTTCTTCAACATCGTCCTGGAGAAGATCGTGCGAAACTCACATGCCAACACTAGAGGCACGATCTTCCAAAAGTCCGTTCAACTGCCTGCTTACGCGGATATTGACGTGATTGGCCGAACTCAGCGAGCCGTCAATGAAGCGTTTGCTTGTATTGATACGGAGGCGGCAGAAATGGGTTAAGCGGTGAATGAGGGCAAAACAAAGTATATGCTGTCATCAAGAAAGGACACACAACATCGACGACTCGGTCAGAACGTCACCATAGGCAGCTACAACTTCGAGGTAAAAAAAGGCTTCGTCTGCCTTGGCTCCCAAGTAAATAGTGCAAGCAACATCAGTACCGAGATTAAACGCAGAATAACTCTTGCCAACCGCTGTTTCTTTGGGCTCAAGAGGCAATTGAGTAGTAGAGCCCTCTCTCGAAAGACCAACCTCACGTTATATATGACCTTGATCATCACTGTCCTGCTGTATGGCGCGGAAGCTTGGACTATCTCAAGAGCTGATGAAGACGCACTTGGTCTCTTCGAGAGAAAAGTTCTGCGTTCAATCTTTGGTCCTGTTTGCGTTGAAGGTTCTTGGAGAAGGAGATTCAACCACGAACTGTACGGGCTGTACAGCGACATGAGTCTAGTCAGGCTGGGCCATGTAGAGCGGATGGACAACACTGCTCCAGCCCGAAGAGTCTTCGACTCCGAACCAGTGGGACAACGCAATAGAGGACGACCACGAACCCGATGGCGCACTCAAGTGGAGAAGGACCACAACCAACTTGGAGTGCGAAATTGGAGGCAGCTGGCTAAAGAAGGTGCCAGCTGGAGAGGATTGTTGACCGAGGCCCAGGTTCACCGGAAGCTTCGTTAGTAGGCACACACAAATGTGTCAAAGAAAACCCCGTTTTCTTCTTGGAAAATAATAACCATTGAAAGGATTTTTGCTCGTGTAGGCTTGGTGCGTAATCAGTTTTGATGGGGTCACAGAGTTCCATTTCTCCGAACGAGAAAACATCAGGTATACCAAAAGGACGTTAAAAAACGCTCTTAAGCTCCTTAACAAGACGCCTCCAATCAGACTTTCTCCCGGCCATAAGCCAAAAACATCACAACCAAGGCTGGAAGCGCAGAGCTCATGTCAGCCGCACCCAAACAGGCGTTCCTATTCCTCCATGAGAGTGAAGCAATCACAAGCAACAAGTTCCGACAGTGGACACAGTTCCAGGAACCAGTTCGAATCGTTGCCACAGTGTTAATATTCAATTCACATATATTTTGTTTCCATAAGCATCAACAAGAGGTCCCCGTATATTTTTCCAAAAATGCATGTTCACAGGGAAACTTCGGTAGGCTTGGCACAATTAACCTGAGTGCCGACACAAATCTGTGGTCAGCCAGGTATACTCCATCGAAATTGATGAATTGAAGGTTCACATTTCGCAGGAAATTCCAATTCAATTGCCCTGGGTCCCTTCTGAACCCCACTTAGACGTCTGTTCTACGGACCATCCCGTTTCTGGAATCCCCATGGACTCTGCCGCCGCAGGACCATAGACCTGGCTCAGTGTTGACCTTGGGTCCAAGTGGGGCGAGTCTCGTCCACACCAGGAATAAATCAAATCCCGCCATTCTTTCACACAACCTTCGCAACAACTTTAAACGGTCCCAGGGAACTGCTTCGTTTCAATGTCCCTCAGAGGCGATTATAATTTCGAATCCGTCCTTACCCCACCACCCGCTCCATTCAGATAATTGATTGTTTTCTCTTTCACTTGGCCAACTTTACCGGCCTAACCATAAATGTAATCTTCAACCAATCAGCCTCTTCATCCTCGCCCGCCCATGGGATCTGCCATTCCGACTGGCCGGGAAAACGTGAAAACGTGAAAACGCAAGCGAAACCAACCACCACCACCGGCCAACGAAAATTTGTATAAATATTTAAATTGAAGTCGTCTCCCGCACCTGGTAAACAAATCCAATCCGGAAGCACCTGTTCCTAATTCAGTCATAAAATCCCAGAGCGAAACTTCAATTCAATTAAAACTTTCACCCGAGAAGAACAATAAACCCAGAACTTGGCTGGGATGATGCGACTTCTTCGACGGTATTCCATCGCCGCTAATCCTGTCGCCGCTGCCGCACACTGAACCGAGCAGACAGTCTCGCCGCCGCACCCCGTCAGCGTAAGCTGCGTTTAGCCGAAAAGAAAACCGGGGCCAGCCCGACGGGAGAGTGCAGAAGAATAAGACGGAAAATTTAAATATTTACACCAGAACACCCAGCGCCCCCGGACAAATGCAAATGAGAGTACTCGCCGGCAGCCCGCACCCAGCTTAACATATGCATCCGGGCCAAAGCGTGATCGCTCAGTCGTTCGGGCTGTCAGTGATGCGAAGGGCACTTCCTGCGGCATGGTTGCGGCTAAGTAGCTGTGAAACTACTTGAATATGCATTTCCTCCCCCGTTGCGCCCGGCATCTGCCCTACTTGTACGTCATCAGCAAAAATTTCGGTAATCGCTTGTCGGTGGGTGCGACCGGGAGCTGAAGAGCTGGCGAAGGCGGCAGCTGCAAAGTGGCAGCCAACAATGACAATGTCATCGTGTGCACTTTGAAACGGCCGGAAATCAATTTACGGTGAATGTCAGAGAGTGGCTCGGTTGACCGGGCCGGTGGTTGGGCGAAATCGAGAGGCGGCAAGTGACCGCAGTACAAACTGAAAATCCTTGCAGTAAATTGCCATGATTAAGGGCTCGTGTCACAGTGTGGGGTCATCGAACGCACTGTGGGGACGGCTGAGAGTGGGCGCGGCCGGATGTGGAGTGCAGTGGTGGCAGTGCTCACGATTGGAACTGAGTGGTCAGCACTGGGTCGGGAGCTGAACGTTGCGTTTGTGTTGCAGCAGTGACAGCCTCATGGAATCAGGAAATCAATTTGCAATGTTGTCCCTGCACATGCAATGTTCAAGAAGATGTCGGGACGGGCTTGGAACGCCACCCCACAGACTCTGTCTGGCACTTTGCTTGTTGGTGCTACTCGCAGACGCTGAGTGGTGTGACTTTCATTGACGCTGACATTGTGACGGTGGTTAGTTTGCTTCGGGTTAACAGTTGCTGTCAAGAGTCTCGCTTGCAGGCAGCGTTTGATGATTAAAGTGACCGTGCTTAGATCGTTGAGGCCTTTGTTGTTTAGTTCTGACGGTCGTTTGCAAAGCGGGGAAACGGATTCCCGCGTACAACCTGCACCCGCCCTCGTCGTGTGAACATTCAAATGTAATTACGGGTAATTTGCAAACTCCTTTAAAATCAATTTCCGAGACCAGGTTAAGCACGGGTACGCACGTAGACTGTGAAGATTTTTTGCTTGCACGGGGTGTACCATAGTTTTAAATTCCAGACGGCGTCGCGGCGGCGGCGGCCTTTAGGACGAGCCAGCAACGTGAGTAGAACGCAATCGTGGCGGCAGGTGGTAGCTTAACGAGTCTGCCATCGAACGCACATGCCGGCACCTCAGTCTTCTCGAGAGGTTTCATCGAATTGCTCGTACATTTTTCAAGCATCAAATGTGAACCATTGTGAAAGTGAGATTAAGAGCGATATGAGTTCCCACGGCAGCGGCAGCTTCTGTCTGATGATGGAAAGTCGGGGACGGAGGGTGGTAGACTTTGCTACTTTGTAAAGATATACGGCTGAGAATTAATTTCTCCAGTTCATCGGCATCAGTTCACAGGCACAGCCCGTAGACACTTCATTCCGCTAGCAACGCAGGCAGGCAGCAGCTCCTTCAAAGCACTTACATACATCACATCAAATCTGATTCCGGTCCTCTTTGTGTGAAAATGTTCTGGTGCAGAGCCATCACACAGTCGAGTGCTATCGAAACCCTGCTTTCCGTTGGTTATTATTTTGCTCGTTATTCCCCCGAATTTGTTTTGCTATCCCGGCCATATGTCGTACTACAAGTGTATGCTGTACGAGCGAGCCGACCAATGTGGGGGCGTCCTTCAGTGGGATAATCTCGGTTTGATTATGCAGTTCAAGCGATAGGGGGAATCGAGGTTTGCGCAAAGCACATTGTAGGTAAAATATTCAAAATATTTAATTTAATCATACATGTTAAAATATTTATTCGCGTGTATCTGAGGATTTCGGAGTTTTAGTCGAATTCAGACCGGTTGCTCGTGGTGTTCTGGTGTAATGGAAAACGTGCAAGAGATTAGATTGAAATGTTCAAACGATTTATGCCTTTTTTTTGCGGGACAACAATGGAAAATGTTGTTGAAAACATTGTAGCGTCGGGAAATTTGTGGAAAAAATTGCACCTCATGCTCGAATAGAAATATTTTGATACATAGCTGATATGGGATGATTTCAGAAAAATATCGGACAAATTTGAGACCTGGACTTTGCTTCACATACGGGATCTTTTGTAGAAAATGTTCATTAATTTGAGTGAATTTCATTGACGGAGATTTTCACTACCCCCCTTCAATGCGCGGGTGGTTTTAGACTCTATGACTTGGAAAAGCTCCATCTAAAGGTGTTCAGTCAAACGACTCTCTACAGCCAATCGGATAGTACATGACCAGGAAGATGAAGAAGAAAATGAGTGGATTCATAGGCATTCATGGGCTGTGTAGGCAGCGTCGTTGTATCGGCAAGGAAGCACCACATTATCATGTGACAATATCGAGAACCAGTAGTACACTCCACATGACCAGATTCATTTTCAAGGATTCCTCCAGCCGCTTCGGCTGACGCCAAACACCGTATTTTTGTCGACATAGAAGCACTATTCAGGCCACATTTTTTATAAAATGTTCGTACTGTAGAATATCAAACACGAGTGACATAGCATGAATTTCACAAGGGCGCCGTATCCTACACGACGCTCGACACGTAATCCTTACACTGGACCACAGGAGCTGAGCATGCTTTCAGCACTTCCGGTGTGTCTTTTACCTAGATACCCGCGTTACTTATGTGTTCGCCGCAGACTGATTGGGTTTTCTAACTGAAACTGCTCTTGATTCACACAAACGCTGTGTGGGTTGATCGGCAAGAAAGGAGGCACCTTCAACTGCTCCAACTACAGAGTGATATGTCTCCAAAACATCGCCTTCTCCACAGTTTTGTGTGAACGTCTAAAACAATTGTCAATAAAATGATTATCAGTGCGTTTTCAGGCCTCGGAAGACCACCATTGACCGAACCTTCACACTTCATCAGATCCACGAAAAAACGCAGAAAATGCAGATCGGCAGCCAGCACCTGTTCGTCGACTTTAAGGCCGCATATGACAGCGTGCATAGAGACGAGCTATACATCGCCATGTCTAGTTTTGACATTCCTGCCAAACCCCTCAGGTGGTGTACGATGGCGATGAAGAACTCTCACTGCTCCTTCAAGGTCGGTAACGAACTCACCGAGACCTTCAATGTAAAAAAGGGTTTAAGACACGACGTCGCGCTGTGATACATTTGACTTCATCAATATCGTACTTGAGAAGGTCGTTCAAAACGTACACTCCAAGACAAGAAGCACGATGTGGTTCCAAATGTTGGACGACTTTGACAGCGAGAAGTCTTTGAAGCGTTTGCTGGTACTGAAACGGAGACAGCAAAAAGGGTTTAGCGGTGAATGTGGGCGAAGTGAAGTATTGGCCTGTCATCAAGAAAGGAGCCAAGGCCTAGCTTCTCAGCAACCACTTGTGTTGTGCGTGCTATTGTTCTCACACGAGTGGAAGGGACCTACTGTTTTATGCCGAATTCGAACGGCCAGATTTGAGAAGCTTTTTCTAGACAGGAAATACCCTTTGAGCATTGTCAGTAACTCGAAAGAGGTGGGGTCGTGAAAATTATTTGTGTCGCTCAGAGCTGGAATCGAACCTACGACGTTGAGGTTGGGGTCGACGCACATACCCACAACGCCACGGGCCAGCCAGTACGCAAATTAAACGCAGAATAACCATTGTCAACCGCTGCTTCTTTGGGCTCAAGAGGCAATTGAGTAGTAGAGCTCTGTATCGAAGGACCAAGCAAACATCATATAAGACTTTGATGATCCTTGTCCTGCTCTAGGGCGGGATTATTTCAAGAGCGGATGAAAAAGCCCTTGGACTCTTCGAGAGAAAAGTTCTACGGGCGATCTTTGGTCCTGTTTGCGTTGAATAATTCTGGAGAAAAAGATTCAACCACGAACTGTACGCGCTGTGCAGCAACATGACTCTAGACAGGCGTCTACTTATTAAATGCCTCCAGTGGTTGGGATATTTAGAGCGCATGGACAACTCAGCTTTGGCCCGAATAATCTTCGGCTCCGAACCAGTGGGACACCGCTACGCAGCGACAGAAAGCATGGACAACAATGCTCTATCCCGTATTTAACTCCCAACGAGTGGGACAATGCAACAGAGGACTACCACGAAGCCGATGTTGCACACAAGTGGAGAAGGACCTCAACCTACTGGGAGTGCTAAACTGGAGGCAGCTGGCTAAGCATCGTTCGATCTTTAGGGTCTTGTTGGTTGAGGCCCAGGTCCACCTCGGACTGTTGCGGCATTGGAAGAAGAAGTAGTGTCGCTTGTAGCGCCCACAATCAAAGGAATAACACGACAACATTTCTCTCCACCCACCACAAAATCTACTCGACCATATACCGGATTGAAGCCAAGGCCACCAGATGCCCAGCAGAACAAGTTTGTATTTAATTGTCAATCAGGCGGGCATGCACTCTTAAGTGACGCTTATTTTCATCGCTTACATTCACCATCAACCGAAAACACGCATGAAATCCGCACATAAAGTTCATTTTTGTGGATGAAGTGGTGCTTCTTGAAGGACATGGAACTTTCACCCGAGCAACCATCCTTATTCAGAATCAGTCCGTTCTTGAAGCTGTTTAACTTAATCAAGGAAGACGAATTTGCGATGAAATTGGTGATCTTCTTCACACGGAGTGGCATAGATTGCTCTTAGCGATGGTTGACAAGGCCGCTGAATAGTGTGATTGAGTCTGTGATGAACACTTGAACGACGGAAATGTTCTCTACCAATCCTTTGCGTTACCAGCGAAGAAATTTATTGAACTTAATCGAATTTGTTCAATACACTGCTTGCCATCATCTTAAATCAATATTTTGACGAGATGTACGACCAAAAATTGAAATCAATCGTTGTCAAGCTTCTTGTCAAATTGCTCTTCGATAACTTATTCTGTGTTTGGGTTCATTAGTGACCACGGTAAGCGGTATTGGTCCTTTAACTGAAGCCTGAGGTACTCCACACTTGGTGCTTCGTTCGTGCGTACTGATTGCATTGCACACTTTCATCCTAGTTGTTCTTCCCGATAATTAGTCTTACAATATGATAATGCCATCACGTCGACAAGTGGCGACAGCAGCCCGCTGCTTGCATTCACATAAGTCAAAGGAAACACCCTGCAATCATCTTAAGGCTTCTTCTACATCCCAATTCCCGAACAACATTCGTTAGCTTCAATCAGAAATAGCACCCGCGTGTGAGACATATATGAGCAACCGACGGAAAACTTTAACGTCGCGGTCGGCACGAAGAAATGGACTATCAATCAGCCCAACCCCCACATCCCAATCGAAGTCAATTCACTTGGCTTCGCAATTCCGGGTTAAGCTGAAATTGGGGAAAACTCGTCAATTTTCCCTTCAATCCAGCCAAGCAGACATACAGCAGCTTCGCCCCCGTGAGCAGTGTATATCCTGCCAGACTGCGGTCAACTGTGTGAGTGTCCACCGTCAGTGTTAACCTTATTATGGCTCCGTTATTAAGTCTATTTTGAAGTCTATTCCGACACAGAGGGGCAGAGAGATAGAAATTCGTCTTTCGAAAGCAATTACTTGAATCAACAAATTCGGGCACAATAGCCCAATAATCGGGTTCGAGACTTCATTCCGAATTCAATTGGGGGACAGCCCTCACCGGCAAAACGGAAAAAAAAATGAATTATTAACGCTTCTTTTTCCGCACTTCCCTTATTGTTTTTCAATTTATTTCCAACGAATGAAATAATGAAAAAATAAATTAGCCCGAAGAAAATGAAATTTCAATTCGTTTTGTTTGCTCCAACTTTGAAGGCGACCGGTGGTAGGTGAAGGCGAACCTTGGGCTTGAGTTCGACCGGTGATGAAACTTTCTGCCCGTCTGTGTTGCATTATTCGATGTGGGCTCTGCGTTGAACAAACGATTTAGCATACGACTCTTGTGATGGGCATTGGTCTTTGTTACTCTACCTTCGGAGGACTTCAGATGATTGCCGCTTCTGCCTGAACGGATATTGAGGCAATCTTAAAAGGAATCTAAAGGGACTGCCGACAGTCGGCTGAGTTTTCTTGCCACACAAAGACTTTAGTATCAGCTTGAAGTACAACCAAAACAATTACAAATGGAACTCGACTTCGTTCATATGACCACCGTGGGCACGTTTGTAACGGTCGATTCGTTGGACCCACTTTTCAACGACTCTGCCACACAAACAATGTCGACTCTGAGCTCTTTCAACATCGTCAGCTTGTTGGCATAAACCAACGTAGCGCCACAGAAAATAGTCAAGCGGCATTAACTCGCCGAGGCAGCCAGTCGACTGACTTATTTTTTCAGATAACACGTTCACCATGCTTACTCTTCACTAACAAATCGATTGTAACGTGTACTGTGTGGAAACACATTCAACGCTTCACCCCTTAATGGAGTTTCATCATGACGTCGTAGGTGGCCTGAACAACCACCAAGTCACAGTGGAGTGCTTTCTGTATGTGGAAAAAGCATTCGGCACTGTCTGGCTAGAGGGGCTCATCTACAAAGTTAATCTGATGGACAGCACCTCCAATCTAATTAAAATGATCCACAGCTTTCGTCATCCAAGAAAATTGTACGTCCAGGTAGAAGGAAGTAAGTCAACGGAGCGGAACATCAAAGCAGGAGTCGCTCAAGGATCAAAGCCGGGACTATGGCCTTAAAACATCTTTACGGCAGACCTAACAGCTCTAGCTGATACAGTGAAATGTTGTTCGTTCGCAGATGATTGACTAACATACGCTACATCAATGTCACCACTAATCGCAGCACGGACAGTCGAAAACTAGGAAATGACTACATGAAATGGGGTGTCCGAAGAAATGCGGTATAAATCTCATTGACTTCAGAAGACCATCCGGAGCTAGATGCAGATCACTTACAGAATGCCGGAGCATCAGGATTGTGTTTCCCAATGGCGCGACAATAACACCGACTGACACGGTAAAATATCTCGGTATTAACTTCACCGAGAAACTAAAATTTAACAACCATTCGAAGCTGACTCTCAAAACAGCCAGTTTCGGATTTCATCGCACCTTCACGCTCATGCGGAAACAAAATGGACTAAGCCAGAAGACTCCATAAGCACCTCATTCGGCCAATCATAGCGTATTCCCTATACGGCATTCCATCTCCAAGACCAGCATTTGAAAGCTTTCGATATTTGAGAGGAAGATACTCCGAATATGTACCGGTCTCACATACGACAGGGACTGGCAGAAGTACCCCAGCAACAAGAGACTTTACGAAGAAACCTGAATCGTCTCCATACAAAAGTACTTACTGACAGTGTTCCAGTGGCAACTACACGACATCCGCAACCATCCAAACGTGGCTATAAGGGACCTGAGAAGTTCGACAACAATTCCACAACGAATGGAATCTGTTTAATGAGCAGACATTTCCAAGGACATCAAACAACGGGCTGTAGCACTTTTATCAAAGCAATGATAGTAGTCACCATCGCGGCTAAATGAGGCGCCTTACCACCATCACATCGCTAGAAGAGCAACAAGGACAAAATGGACAAAAGGACAAAATCATTGTACATCCATTGGGCCCCCATTATTGAGCCAACTCCTATTTCGCTAGCTTAAGCTTTTACCATGTGAGACCAATTGTATAGTTTTTGTTCAAATAAATTGAATTCAATTGAATTGATTGTCACGTCCTTATTGGAAAACAATTTATAGGCGTCACATGTAAAAACACGCAAGGGACACATTCGAATAACGTGATTGATTGATGATCAATTTGAATAGGTTTTCCAAAAATACGATGCTAATGACCACGAACTATATTGTGAATAGCGACAAGCAGGCTGTCCTTAGGCCTTACTTAACCCTTCAACCACTTCTAGGGTAGTTCAGGAAAGCAAGTTTTCTCTGAAATTGTTGAGCAGTCCAAAGTCACTAAGACTTGTCAGGATTCCGGCTTACCACGCAGTTAGACCTTCGAACTTGCTAGACTTTGGTGAATGCTTCCATCGATGTTTGAGTATCTTGAGACCAAAAGTTGAGGTGGCATGACTGTTCAGAATGCAGTCTGGTCAAGCACATGCTCGCAAAAGAACTGCAAGAAACCCCCTTGACAGAAAAGACTACAGTTGAATTACCGGCGTACTTACATCTGCCCCAAACCCCACAAAATCGACTTGGCCCAGGCCACTCTGCAGAGCACTTCTTCTGCAGCTGTTCTCATTTTGCTCGGTGCAGCAATCGGTGATGATGAGAGGATAGCTAATCATGTGGGGTTCCTCATCACAGAAGCCCTTAGCGGAATTTCACTGGAAGACCATGAAATGTCAGTAAACGTCTCGCTTAGTTGCAATCTCCGTGTTTTCAGGTCGCCAATGTCGCCCAAGTCAGCATTAGACATTGAACAAGGGAAGAGGAGAAAATGGCTTGTTACATGTATTCACTTCCTTATGAAGTGTGTTAACAAGGAGATGTACACCAACATGGTGATAGTGTGATGTGCAGAATACTTCTGTCTGTGACTATATAATGTGGTGGTGTTAGCCATGTCAAGTTTTGACATTTTTGCCAAGCTCTGGAAGGAGATTTTCTGCTGCTCTAAAAATACTATAGTGGCTTCTTCAAGATCGGTCTTGAAATGATCATGCAAAACCAAAACACACGATTACAGTGAGCCGTGTATGAAGCGGCCAAAACCACTCCAGCTGTTCAGTCAGAAAAGGACTCACAACATCGATTACTGGATCATAGCGACATAATGGGCAGCATTTAATTGAATTTAGCTTCCCTGGCAGAAATTTTCACTCAATTTGGACTATGATGAGCAAGAGTTCCGTCCCACAGATATCTAGACTAAGGTCGAATAAAGCTGCTCGAGCGGGCGGGCTGTCCGCAGAACTGCTCAAAGCAGCTGGAGATGAACTGGTTGGGGGCATGCACCAGTTCATCTGTAAGGTATAGTCGGAGGAGACCATGCCCGATGAGTGGAATCTCAGCGTCGTTTGTCCGGTCCACAAGAAAGAAGACCCCCTTGACTGCGCCAACAATCGAGGGATCAGCCTCCGTACAAGACACTCTCTGCCGTTTTGTGTCAACGCCTGAAACCATTTGTAAACAACCTGATAGGTTCTTATTAGTGCGGTATCAGGCCTGGTAAGTCCACCAACGATCAAATTTTCACACTTCAGCAGATTCTGGAAAAGACTCAATAGAGACACACCACACCACGCATATGACTGCGTGAAAGAGACGAGCTATACAGCGCCATGTATAGTTTTGACATTCCAAACTCCGTCAGGTTGTGCCGGGTGAGAATGAAGAACTCTCGCTGCTCTATCAAGGTGGGTATGGAACTCACCGATACCTTCAATGTCTAAAAAGGTTTTGCGAAACTCGTGTGAAACTCAAACGTAAACACCCGAGGCACGACCTTCCAAAAGTCCCTTCAACAGCTTGCTTACGCGGACGACATTGATGTGATTGGAGGAATACAGCGAGCCGTCAATGAAGCGTTTGCTGGTATTGAAACGAAGGCAACAAAAATGGGTTTAGAGGTAAACCAGGGCAGAACAAAGTACATGCTGTCATCAGGACGCACAACATCGACGTCTCGGACAGAGCGTCATAATGGGCGGCAGAAACTTTGAGGTAGTCAAGGACTTCATCTACCTCGTCTCAAAAGTTAATAGTACGAACAACATCAGTACCGAGATCAAGCGCAGAATTACTCTTGCTAATCGCTGTTTCTTTGAGCCTAAGAGATAATTGAGCAACAGAGCCACGAGCTGTACGGGCTGTACAACGGAGTGCACTTAGTTTAGCGTCTTCGGATACAACGATGGCTAGGTCATGTAGAGCGGATGGACACCATAGCTCCGGCCCGAAGAGTCTTCGATATCGAGCCAATGGGACAGCGCAACAGAGGACGTCCTCACACGAGACGACGAACAAAGGTCGAAAAGGACCTCAACTAACTTGGCGTGCGCAGCTGAAGGCAGCTTGCGAAAGATCGTGATGGCCGGCGTGGGAAATCGGTTGAGGCCCAGGTCCATTCCGTACTAAAGCGCCAATCAAAGAATAAAACCGCACAGCAGTGCCAAGACCTATATTCTGCATGTGTTGTTTGTCCCTTCTTCGGTGGCGGCTATTTCGAGGAGATTCAGATTCATAAGTTTAACCGGCTGAAAAGCGACATAAATCCGGTCAGACACGTCTACGGATTCGACACATTCAGTGACTAGGTCATGTAGTCTCTGACTCGCGATCACTGGTCACTGGCAATAAAGGTGGGCCATGTTTAGGTCTTGGTCTCATTTTTGTCATTCTCTGCCGAAGAGGTTACCTTAGAGATATGTCTGTTGGGCCTCAGCTGAACTACATCAAATGATGAGTGTGCATCGATGGCAACGAGGCTGGGGATAAGGCATATATGCCCGCCCCCCAGTCAGGGCAGGGAGCTTACGTTTCATCCTACAACTCTATGTTCAGATATGAATCAGGGATGGATTTGTTGCCGTCACTTGTGAAAGCATATCGAAAACCACAATTCATTTTGTGACACATCAATTATTTTGATTAGTCAAACGAATATTTTCACTTGGCTCTGTGGTTTTCTCATCCAAACCACAACCACCACGTCCTCCCCCTTCTCCCACACGCACTTTATTCAAAAAGCATTTTGTCTTCTGTGGAAGCTCTTAAAGCGTCCCATACTTTATCCAAAATCCAAAACGGTTCCCACACGCACACACACGACGGAGGCAGCGCGCTCCAGTCGAGCCAGTGGAATCAATATGCAATTAATCATAATTGCCGAGCACCGTGCCGCAAGGATATCCAATTAAACTCGACGGGAGACCCTGTCGCAAGCACTGCGTGGGTGGATGGTACGTTTGTGACTGAGCGCGAACCCAAATCCGCTCAGAGTGTTGCAGAAAGCGAACAAAAAGAACCAACTCCGACCGAAGAAATGATAAAAATGTACAAAAAGAAGAAAATGCGAGACAAAGTGCCGCGAGGACAATGGACACAAAAGGGAATTGTCTTCCTCCAACCCCATGCCCTCGTGCATCTCGCATGCATCAGACACAGTCGCTGTCTGCCCTTGTTTGCTGCTGCGTACGCAATGAACCCTTGCTTGGTTAAGGTCAGTCCGAGCAGCGCGCAGCGACTCACCCGCTGTGGCCGCCGTCGCCACCAGCGAATTGGGCTGTTCTCGGGGGTTGCCTTGTCGACTTCCCTCAGTGTCACGGGCGCAATGGATGGGTTAGAGAGTAAACTCAATAATACTGCATTGGATGAATGACAGAGAGAGAGAGTCCATTCGCCAACTGAGCAATTGAGTGGAAGTGTGTGCACAACTTTGGCTGAATCTGCAACGGAGAGCCTCGAGCTTTCCGAGAGACCACAGCCGAGTGAGAGAGTTTCGAGGATACAAACAACAGACTGGGTGGTGGCCCGAAAAGGGACGAGTACAGCTGTTC
The DNA here is from genome assembly GCA_916610145.1 of Eristalis arbustorum. NCBI lineage: Eukaryota > Metazoa > Arthropoda > Insecta > Diptera > Syrphidae > Eristalis > Eristalis arbustorum. The sequence continues at coordinate 23,842,911 of OU744320.1, read as the reverse complement.
AAATTTGATACATTACTTGGAGGCAAAACAAAGGGGTGCTTTCTGCTGATGGAAACCGTAGCGGCGACGGCGGCAGGGAAAAACTCTGACCTACTGCGGGGGTCTTGGATTGTCCCGCAGGGATGCTTGTGGTTTTTTCGCGAGAAGGGGACCGCTCTGAAGATCGGCAGGTCCCTAAAAGTTGGTAAAGCTGCAGCAAATTACATGGGAATGTGTTGCTTCTAACGGACTAGAATCGGCGGGGCTGAACATGTGTATCGGTAACATTTTGGAGAGCCCAGGGGCTGGCATAACTCAAAATATGTTGCTCCTGCTCGGCTGGAAACTTTTCCAATTCAGACGCAATTTCGATGAGTACCCGATCCCTGCCACCCTGTCACGCAGCTAAACTTTGCCATGTCTTCAGTGCCTCTCTCCCTCTGTGCCCCACAAGCAATGGAAGTTAGCAGATAACAATAAATCAAATTCCACTCGACGATAATGAAGTCGGAAAATACAGATATTCCACCTGGGCACGCATCATCTCCCACTTGAAGTGAGCTCATACTCGAGCAATCAGATACCCAGTTGCCAGCGTCGAGCAAGCTCTTCACAACCTGAGATCATACTTAAGCAGTCGAAGACCCTTTCCCCGTCGTGGAGCATCGGCTGCAGTTGAACAAGGGCGCGTGTGGCACTCTGTGCTTGCTCCCAGTACTGATTTTTGTAGATTCCATTTAAGCCGTTCGCAGGTGGATCGGCAGGCATTCGTGTGTTTGAGGATTGGTGGCGGGTACAGCGTGTTTCAGGAACGCGGCAAATGCCTTTATTGGTGATTCTTGGGAAATGGGTGTGGGCCGCGGCGCAGACTAAGACCTTCGTCTGTTCAAGTCGACAGTGTTGTCATGAGGAGTGTAACATCAACGTTTGCATGTTCATAGACAGTCAGTTAGCCATAAGCGATGACATGTGGCGCCTCCAAGCTCTCATAGGAGAATGTCGTCTCTAGCTGGACGCCTTTGTTGGATTCTGTTTCACTGAGACTTCCCAGGAAACTGCAATGCAGACATGTGAACTTTGCCCGATTCCTCTGACCATCGAACTACAGTCAGCCTTTGCACTACTTGAAACCGTTTTGTACGCGCGACAGTCCAGACGGACTAAAATGGCTTGGTTGATGTGCCCAAGGAGTTGCTATACGAAAATAGATGAGACATTAGTAAATCCCGCGGCGTGTCTTTTAGGAGAACTCACAAGACGACACGACAATGGCTGCAGCAGAGGAAGCCATATGGACGAGGAGGACAAAGCTGGAAGTCAGCTCTACCTGATCGGCTGGCATGTCGGCCTCAACCAACCAAGCTTTGCAGCGAGCGCCAACTATGGGTAGCACTCAAGTCGTTGGTTGAGATCATTCTCCACTTGAATCCTAAAAGCATTCCATCTCGTCTTTGCTCGGCTCTGACATCTCTTAGACATCTGCCTCAGCGATAGCAGAAAACTATTCGGAATCAGCTCAAGTCATGATCTTGCTTACCATACTTACTAAATGTGGCGCTACAGTCCGGGGTGGACCTGGGCCTCAACCAACAAGCGTCTCCAGCCAGCTCCATCTTTAGCTACCTGTCTCCAGTTTCGCTCGCATAGTTGGTTGAGGGCCCTTTCCACTTGCATGCGCCACCTGAGTCGCGATCTTCCCCTACTGCGCCGTCTCTCGGGGTTGGATTCGAAGACTTTTCAGGCCGGAGCATTGGTTTCCATGCGCTCTACATGACCTAGCCCTCTCAATCGTTGGATCCTCAGGCTTCTGGCTAAGTCGTACAGTTCGTCATTATATCTCCTCCGCCACTCACCCTCTATGCAGACGGGACAGAAAATTACGCCAAGAATTTTCCTCTCGAAGCAACCAAGAGCAGCTTCATCCGCTTTTGACAAAGTCCATGCCTACGCGCCATATAGCAGGACTGGGACGATTAAGGTCTTGTAAAGCCTTACCTTGGTTGTCCGAGGGGCTTTGCTTACCAATGGTTTTGTTAGCCCAAAGAAGCAGCGATTGGCAAGAGTTACTCTTCGTTTGATTTCAGCGCCGGTGTCATTGTCTGAATTGATAGTGGTTCCTAGGTAGACGAAGTTCTTGACTACCTCAATGTTATACTTGTCCGCTGTGCCGTTCTGACCGAGACGTCGATGTTGACGTTGACAGCATATACTTGGCCTTACCCTCGCTTACCGCTAAGCCCATCTTCGCGCCCTCCGTTGCAATACCCACAAAATCGCCGTTGACATGTAGTCATGAGCTATCAATGGCAAATGGATTGATTTGAGATTACTACAGAGTGCCACAATGTGGCTGGCACTGAGGTAAGACGAGACACTTTTCAGACTGCATACTCGATTAAAATGCGACAATGCCTGATGTGAGGTCCACTGTCCACCACGAACAGTTCGGGGTCCCAGATGAACTTCCGGTACAAGGTCCCCAACTACACAGACTTCACCTTGTTGCGCGAAACTGCCCAGGCCATGGAATACAGCCTTGCCACTGGAGCTCACTTAAATCACATCAATTTCAGAATTCCTACCGCCTGCTTGTGAAGATAATTATGCCTTGCTCAAAGTCAATCTGTCAAGGGCATAACCACATCCACCGTAATTATTGAATTTATTTCAGAGGCAAATACCTTCAACCCCATCGGACCCCTAATCGTACGGCAGTCGGCTACTTTGTTGCCACTCTCCCTCAACTTTCTCGCAAACTCACTCATTTGACATTTCGTACATCTCTCTGAGTTTTCGAAGAGCGCACGTGGAAAGCGCCACAGCAACTCTTCTCACAGAGCGCAGCATCCACAACAGCTGCGGCATCCACCCTCTCAGTGGAATACATTCCACACGAGTGAGAACACAGCAATTTGTTCCCAACTGACAAGCAACAACAACGAGAAGAAAATATCCCCTTGTCGCAATATCTCATGGATACACTCAGCATCATCTCAGGCGTATCTGGCGCTGGCTCTGACTCTGACTCTGACTCTGACTCTGCCTCCCTCTGCTCGAATGGTACGAGATGTCGAAAATGATTCTGAACTTCAGTCTTCGTGTGAATTTGGCGAATCGTGGTTGATTGCGTATCGTCCGAGTGTGTCGCGTGCCGTGATATCGTATCAGCACCGTGTCGCGTCTACAATCTCGATGTTTTTCTTGGGACGTGTGCGTGTGTGATTTTTCGGTGAACTAATTTCACTCGTGCCGCAACGACGTGGATGTCCCTGTGCAATTGGTAATGCAATAGAATCCTTTTTAAATGTTAAATGTTTGTTCTGGGGATTCACGTCCATTCCAAAGGGGGTGCTGCCAGGCCATTTGCCAAGTAGTTTTGCCCCCGTCAACGGGCCGCCTTGTAAAGTGTGAAAAAGTACTTGGCCCTGTTTGGCGGCATCTCCATCTCCCACCCACCCCTCCGCCGAGTCGAATAAAAAGGATTACATAATAAGACATGTGTGTTCTTCGTTCATATCAGCGGCAATTGCTCCTTCGCAAAGGACTCTGCGTCGATCTCCGAGGGCGTCCGTCCCCATCGCACCGCCCGGCTCGACGCTATTGTTACGAATCCTTGTCACGCGAAAGTTTATCACTCATTATTCAAAGGTCCCGGCCCTGGCCTAGTTTGCGCTTTGTTATCCGCCGTTTTGTTTATTTATGTGCCGACTGATGCGTAGCGTATGACGGGCGGGGCGGAAATAAACAAATCCACCCCCGTGTGCCGCCAGCTGTGTGCGTGTATTTCCTCCCATGTGTACCGACAAGAACCGAACGAAACGATAAATTTTAATTTGCAAAAAAAGAAACAAGTGGAAAACAACGCATCGCAGGTAATCCTGTTTGCCATGAACAAGGATACGTTCTTCAAAAAATGCTCCAAATTGAAATTAAAACCGCAACACAGTCGAACAGAAATTTAATTTGCCCGAGTGTGCTGATGAAAGGAAAAAGAAATGTTAAGAAATTTTCTGAAAAGTGTGTGCGAAATTTGGGTGGCTGTGGCTGAGCGCTTGTGTGTGTGTGTGCGGAGAAGAAAATTAGAGATCCTTTCGTTGAGTCTCGCTGCGTACGGTGCTTTTGTTGTGGAAGCAGTGTGTAATTAATAAGAAATGTGATTGTGTGTACATATTTGTTCCTGACGAAGGATTCTTGTTCTTGAGCATCTTCCATCCGTTCAGCGGCCCCCTCAGCACGCCCCACGCGCTCGGGAAGAGTGTGTGTTGATGATGATGTTGAGTTCGTCGTACAACCCGTATATCTTAGGAAACAAAAACACCGAAACCGAAATTGTATCTCATCCTGTTCTGTGATCATTATTTACATTTGCATTTTCCCTTTCATTTTTTTTTTGTTCGGGTGGCCATCTCCCTATCCCCCGCCATTCGGCGAGTAGGTGTACTTTGTGGTGAGGTATGCTCCTTGAGTTTCTCTCTGTTTTTCGATACATCTTGAGCTGGGACGGGACGAGCAGCAGAGCACACCCCCAGCCACAAGACGAGGGAAAAAAGGGAAAATTGTTGAAGGAAAATATTTACTTAATTAATTGAAGAGGAGCAGGATAATTTACTAGGATTATATTATTACATAGGAATCTTCTATGTTTTTTTTCCCTGTTCATTGTTCTCGCTCTGGTTACAAGCGTTGGTCGGTCGGTTGGATGGTCGGATGGTTGAATGGTTGAATGGCTGGCTGGTGGGCGAGAGAGAGAATACGATACGACCGAGGAACGTGGCGCGGTTTAACTGTGTACATTAATCAAAACTCAAGGATATTTGCAAGGCAATATATAATTTTTTTTTCGCTGTCGGTCGCCGGGAATATTAATTCAAGTGAAAAGCGAGAAAGGAGAAAGGAGGGCAACGCCAAATGCTATTTAGATAGCAATTAAATGAGCGAACAATTAGGATGGTGAAATATTGATGATGACGAAGTGGGGGCGGGGCATGGGTAGGGACTGAAGGATATTTGAGGATTTTTTTTGGCCTGTTCATTTGGGGGATGGGTGAAATATGTTTGCAGGGAATTGTTAAATTAATTGAGGATGAACGGGGATTTATTTCTGTTTCCAGTCAGTTGGTGGAGGGGTCGTCTACCGAGTTGAGTTATAGCCAGCCTGCGGGGCTTGTCGGCATGAGTCAATTTGATGCTAATTTGATTCCGAGAAGTGAATTCGAAAATGAGTTAATGTGATATTCTACTTGTACGCTGAAGGGGGGATGTAGCATGAAGTGCTGGTCACATGTTTTTGTGGCGACGTCTTGAGTGAGATTTGGTTAGGTTAGGTCAAGGTGCCTCAAGCTTATGTCAACTGGTTTGAATCGATTCGGTCCAATGATCCGGAAGTCAGTTGGTTCTTTTGAGAAACGATGAAGGTTGCTACCAGTAACATGGGCTTGGTTCTTTAGACAGAGAGGGAGAGTTGCAATTGCAAAGAGTGCTTACAATGGCATCCTCATTTTGTCGGTGTCCTCATCTTCTGTAAATTCCCACGGGATCACACTGGTGACAATCCTTACAGAATACCTGTTTCGATCAATTGCTTCAAACATAAGACTGACACAGGTTACTCTCAGTCATAGCGCATATGGCATAGCCATTAAGCCCATCAACGAGCGTACAAGGCAGTAAGGGCAGTCGAAGTTTTGACAATGCACCCCACATATCGAAAACGAAGTGAACGGGCAACATTTACCAACGCTGAATTTCTTCATAGAGCAAGATAAGTTGGAGACGTGCAGTATTTCCATTTTGATTTGTCAAATAAAACTGAATAGGAACAATATGCCGCCATGTCAGGTGTACCAGTTTGAAAATAAAACCGAATTATTAATGGGAAAGTAAAAACATTTTATTCAAAGTATTGGCCATTGTTTTCTACACATTTTGACCACCTTTCTGGCAATTTGTGAATACCACGCCAATAAAATTGTTCGGCTTTTAAAGCAAACCAATTAGACACCCAATTTTCGACTTCTTTGTAGGAATCGAAGTGCTGCTCAGCCAATGCGTGTCCCATCGATGAAAGCAAATGGCAGTTGGAAGGAGCCAAGTCTGGTGAATACGGCGGGTGGGGTAGCTGCTTCCAGCCAAGTGTTTTGATTGTATCCTGAACCGGTTTTGTTTTGTGTGCAGGTGCATTGTCATGGAGCAAAATTACCTTGCCGTGTCTTCTGGCCATTTCTGTTCATTTCTCGATCAATGCATGGTTCAAATTGATCATTTGTTGTCGGTAGCGATCAGTATTAACGGTGTCACCAGGTTTAAGGAGCTCGTGGTACACCACACCTTTCTGGTCCCATCAAACACACAGCATTGTCTTATTGCCGAATCGATCTGGTTTTGCGGTCGATGTTGATGGTTGTCCCGGATTAATCTTTTTTCATCGCCATTAACAATCTGATGCAAAACCGATTTTCTTACGTGTCTTTGAAGCAAAATTTCACAAGTGTTATTTCGGTTTTCCCTCTGTCTTTCATTCAATTCATGTGGTACCCATTTTCCACACTTTTGGATCTTTCCCATAGCTTTTAAACGGTCAGAAATTGTTTGTTGTGCAACATTTAACACTGCTGCCATTTGTTTTTGACTCAAAGTGTCATCTCCATCCAATTTCGTTTGCAATACGGCGTCTTCAAACTTTTTTGGTGGCCTTCCACGTTCTTCATTTCTCACATCAAAATCATTATTTCTGAACCGTTGAAACCATCTTTTGCATGTTGCTTCTGATAGAGCATGATCACCATATGCCACGACAAGCATTCGATGCGACTCTGCAGCACTTTTCTTCAAATGAATTTGCTTACCGCAAATCATCACTTTCTGGTACAAAATTCGACATTTTTAACACGATGAAAAAATATGATTTTGTCTGTTCAATGACTTGATGTATACTAGATATTTTTCACAGATGTCATAGCAAACAAGCAAACTAAAAAATAAGGGCTTGTCCACAACAGATGTTCCCTATCGAGACATTTGTATCTTGGCGCTCACTTCATACTGGTACACCTGGTAAGGTACTGGTTAGGCCAGTTATTGAGCAACCACCCCACTAACTCTGACGGAGGCTTTTGGTTCTAACTTCCTGATAGAAAATTATGACAGCTCTTTGAGGAAAGCGAATTTACATTGAAATGAGGAAATATGGTGGCGATTTAAGGAATCGAAACTAATATTTTTTTTATTAAATTTTAACAGAAGCTAGTTTGGTATGGATGTAAGGTGTGCTAGACAGATTGTCAAACCATAGTTCGGGGCATTGTTGTGTCACTGGACTTATGTATTGTTTAAGCAATGGATTTACTTCCTTTAAAATTCGTGATGTATAGAAAAATGCATGAAACTGTAAGGAGTAGGAAAATGTTAAAAAGAAATCAGTTTTTTGCTTTTGTGTGTGAAAGCGCTTATTTGTTTCTGCCTGAAGTTCCTCTTGACCTAAAAACTCCCGTGATGATGTCACGCTGAGCTTCATTGGAGCTATCCAGTGCACCTTATTTTCCTTACTCTGCTATTTCAGTAATAATTGTTGCTGTGTAAGAAGGTACATAGTATTTTTTGTCAATGTTCAAGCTTTCACACATAAATTAAAATTATGACAAGTCAGGAGGAATTTAATGAGATAATTTTTATAATGGTCACAATTATATATTGGGCCTATAACTTAATTCGTGCTGTCTTTTTCAATATTTGAACGTCTATTTAAGTGAATAGTATTATTTACCCAACTGTTTCAATGACAGTAGCTGTCTAACGAATGTTCCAATGGAAGAATAACAAATAGAATAATACCAGTTACATCATCTCTTAGCAAACCGCACGCGCTATAGATCTAATATGTGGTGTAGATGGAATCACTTTTTTGGAACCAAAATTTTGAAAATGGCAACTTTATATAGTAAACATAGTTATTTAAATAGCACCAAGAATTACACTGCTGCTCAGTATCCATGCAGAGCAAGAGACTTAGATTGCCGACACCGATTACTTAGAAAACAGTTCGTTTGATGTTAGGGGCTTCAGCATCGGGTAAATGTAAGCCTATCTTCAGCAATCCATTTTGCCTGAACAGCAGCGGCTCTAAAAATCAGAAGCAGCAGAACGGCGAAACCATCTGTAGAGAACTCACGCCTAGATCCTCACTTCACTACATCATTAACACCGCATTGCACATCGTTCTAATGGCGCTACAGACCGAGGGGAACCTGGGCCTCAGCCAACAAGCCCCTCTAGCTGGCACTATCCTTAGCCAGATGCACTTAAAATTTCGTATGGCAGCTATTTCGCGTTCAATGTTGCTTCTCAGTTCTTTTAACTTCATCGGCTTGGTGGAAGTGACTTAACTTAGCCTCACAGAAAATAGTCAAGCGGCATTAAAACCCATGAACGATGCAGCCAATCGACTGGTCCATTTTCACCATACATACTCTTCAATAAATCGATTGCAACGTGTGCTGTGTGGCTTCTGGCACAATTCTGTTGAAACCACAAGTCCACATCTTCCAACTCTGGCAAAAAATAATCGATCGGCAACCAATGCGCGATAATGCTGCCCATTCACAGTAACGTGACGTTCGTTACCGCGTACGAAAAAATATGGCCCCGCATGCAGATCTCATCATAATAAAAATAATACGGGTAGCGCTACAGCTCATAGGGGGCCAGGGCCTAGCTTCTCAGCAACCACTCGTGTTGTACGTGCTATTTTTCTTTCACGAGTGGAAGGGACCTACAGTTTAATGCCGACTCCGAACGGCCAAGTTTGAGAAGCTTTTTCTAGACAGGAAATACACTTTGAGCATTGTCAGTGACTCGAAAGAGGTGGGGCCGTGAAAATTATTTTTGTCGCTCAGAGCTGGAATCGAACCTACGACGTCGAGGTTTGGGTCGACGCACATACCCACAACGCCACGGGCCACCTCAGATCTCATCAATAACTTATTTTTTTGGATGAAGTGGTGATTCCTGGAGCGCATGTGGATTTTTAACCAACCAATAACGCATAATTTGCTTACTAACGAACCCATTGTGACAAAAATGAGAAAACAGAAAATTCGAGTTAACGCTCTTAAAGTTGCCGTCACCGGCTCCAAATTTTTGTAGGGAATTTTTTTATAATTTGTGGACGTTGCTCGTTTGTTAACTTTACCATAATGAAAATGTTGACCTTACTGAATAAGTTCACAGTGAAAGTATGACGATTAGTGAAAGAGTGCGCTAACATATTAAATTCAAAATTGCCAACTCCCTATTGGGAACCCCTTTATAATGCAAGTAACTTTAAATTAGCTATCATTCCATGAAAAAAAGTCAAACGGCGACCATTCCTAGACAGCACAGGGAAAACAATTTAATGTTCACCCGTCAAGCAGCATCTTCAAAGATGCTTTTCAAAACATCATCATTTCATCGCCCATGCCAGTCTGTCGCAGTTTCGAGAGAGAAGAGTCCTCCTCCTCTTCCTGTGTCGTTTGACCTCTTTTCAAGAGCCATCATGTCTTACAGACAAAAATCCATAGTTCTCTGGCGTTCCTCCTCCACTCTCGCTCACTCAGTTCTCGTTAATTGCTTTCAACATGGCACTTCTCGACACCTTCCTTGTCCTTAGTGCTGTCGCAGCAGTGCTTAAAATATCGAAAAACGCCACAGTTGATATTCTTAATGCCTGGTATACACATTTGCCAACAAAGTCGCCTTGTCACAATCCCCTCGCCCTCTCCAGATCCACCGGGTGTACTGAAAGTTCATTTGTCCCGCTGGACGAATTTAGATATTTACAAGTGCTCAACTTCTACGCTCGCTGATGCATGCATGAGTATCGTTTTTTGCCAACAAACTTTGGTCACATTAAGGTGGTACGAAGATAGCTGAGACAGTGGATGGCAAGAGTTGCTCGTCACGTGGAATGTTCGTTTCGAAAAAAGAGGCGTACAATTTTTTTTCAAAAATTAATATTTGTTAACGAAGTTAGTTCCAGACATTAAGGGAGAACCGTGGCTGTTAAATCGACGTTCCCAAAGTTATGCCCTGTAGCTGACTCAACGAAGAGATTCTGCATTAAAAGTCAGCAACGAAGCGGACGTCTGACACCCATTGTGGCCACCGTCGCCAACTCAGCTCTCATTAATTGCATTAAGCTGTTGGAGCTCTCCTTCTTGTGGAAGCACAATTTCCATTGATCGCCTGCTTAAAATTAAACAACCGTCAATGTCTGACTCACCATCCTTCAGCTTTCGAATCCCTCAAAGGAAATTAAATTTTCCTTGCGATGCTCGCTCAGCAAATCCTTTTCTACCACACTGTCTGTGCCAGCGCAAGCAAAAGTTAATCCCACAGAAGGACGAGACGGACACAATCCACTTTTGATTTTGTTCTTAATGCAATTATGAGCTCACTGGAGCAGAAAAATGCTAATGCACTTCCTACAGACGACTGTTGCACTGAAGGACAGAGTGTGACAAGAAGGATGACGGGCGCTGGCAGGGTGGGATGGCTGCCATGCATGCTAGACACTCATGCGAAGGGAGGGCCAGTACCATTTGTTTGCACATAGTCTCAACAACACGATGCTCAGTCGATTTTTGGTTCACTACTCGGGAGGTTTCATGAACTTCAGAGAGCCCGTTTTGTCTTTTGTGTGATATAAGCCGGGATTATTGAGTTGTCCAATTCTATATAATCCCAGATTATGTCGCATAATCGATTGGACTGTGGGAACAAGGCGACGGAGGTATTGTAATAGTTTCCGAACAGAACGCAGGACATTTCTGTGAGCGGCTATGGGTCTGTGTTTAACAGGAGGACAATCTCTACTTTGTTCCACGACAGGGAGAGATGAATATCGTCGCAGAGCTGGCGATGTTTTTTCAAGCATTTGTGGGGGCTTGTCCTTGTATTTGCTGTATTTTAATGCATCGATTGTTGTTTCCTTGACGGTTTAAATGAGTGCCCTTGAGGAGCGCCACGGGAATTTGTGTGGCAGTGGCGGATTCCCCTTAAAGCCATTCAGTCGTAGAATTGTTAATCTGCTCCCAATGCAGCACGCTGATTGTCACGCTTTACCTTTCGGAGTAAGTAGAAAATTACATAAAGGATGTCCCAAAATTAAGGCCATATTTAAACTTGATGCCACTTGTGCAGCCGATTTTGACAAAACAGTTTGGCAGAAGAATTTAAGCAATATTGCTGGTAACACAAAAAAAAATTCAACATCAGTAACGTCATATTATTCACTCCTCGAATGACTTCCGGACATACCTTCGGGTCTCGCTGATGTACTGCCTCCTGAAAAGTCACATCTCCAAGCTCTGTATGATTGCCTTTTGCAAGCTAAGCCAGTCTGTTTAAAGTGCAACAGTGTAGCCACCATCATCTACCAGCGAGCGGAATTGCGTCTACAACTGCTTGGTGCAGAGGTTGAGGCTTCATTGGACCGTCATTGACATGAAAACGTTACAATCATTCCATTTTCCTTTAACATGCTGGCGAACCATGGAGGGTCCGACTGATTTCGGTGACGGTCCTGGCAGGCTGCTCCTAAACATCAATTACAAGATGTCTTACATCTGCCATAACTTGGTCTCTATACCGGAAGTACGGTTTTCCTCTCCTTCTCGAACCAGGAGGCTCCGGTTCGAAGACAATCTTAGCTGGAGCGGATCTTAGCTAGGAGGACCAAGTATCCGACGTAGATTTTTACTTTCGAAGGTACCCAGTCTTAGCTCTGCAGTGTAGGGGAATTCGGGAGGGATGGCAAATAAGACACCAGGCTGCTTTGGCTGCTTATACATTTCGCAATTCCTTAACATACTGGTCAGGAAAACGGTGTGAGTGCACAGTAGGAATTGCGGATGGATCATTCGGTCACTTAGGCCAATAGCAATTGGTATAGCAAACGGTTTCTCTATTTATGAAGTGAATAGAATACCCAATATACAGTCGACACCATAAGTAGACGGACTGATTTAAATTAAAAGTGACTACAGCAGTCTTGCTTGTCGTTCAGCTTCCGCTCCATAAAGCAGGACTGGTAGGTCTTGTACAGACCGAAGTGATATCGGTTGCCACGGGTGGTTCTTCTTCTTTGTGACGTCGTTTGTGGAATTAAGGTATCTCCCGAGGAGGCAAAATGTCAATTGACATGTTTTGGCTAAGTGGTGTGCGGTGGATCATTTTTTGCTGTCAAGCGCGGTACTTTGTCTTGTCCTCATTGACCATAACACCGGCTTACATCGGCCGTTCTTCAATAGCCGAGAAAGCTTCTACTGCGGATTGGAACCCCACGGCGGTGTCGATGGCTTCGTAACGTAGCTCGACTGACTCGCAGCACGCCGCATTATCCAAATTGAAGAATTCACACATTTACAACCAGGTTATAAACCGCAGAGGGAATTTTCGAACCGAAGTGCACTGTGCATCGCATGTGTGTTAGTTTTCTCAGGATACCGAATTCACCCATCGATCAAGTAAAGAGTTGCCACTTCTGCAAGCGCCACTTCAGTGTTCGACCAAATTACGGATCGAATGCAATTTCCGGTCTCGTCATTTACCTCTTAACAAAAAGTTCTAGAGGGCCAGGCTCTTTTAACAACAAACGTGCATCGGATGGTTGTTAGCCTCTGAAAGAGCAGCACCGCCTTCATTAGATCGACTACGCCGAGTAGTCATCTCTAAACAGCCGGTAACATAACAAAATATGCAACATGAATGACCCGATATTGACATAACTGGCCATCTCCTCGAATAACTTCCGGAAAGGGTGAATGGTTTAGGAGGCTGCCTTGAGAAAACTCACATCTTCAAGGTCGGTATGATTTTTTTTCACAAGCTAAGCCAGTTTGTTTAACGTGCAAGGACTTAGCCACCATCATCTACCAACCGATAAGTGCAGCGGTGTGAGCCGAAATGTCAAGATTTTCAACAAATTCGACTCCAAGTGCTTGACTAAAGTTAGATGAAGTCCAAAGCTGTTTGCTAAGCAAAACTGAATTTCAGTGTGAAGTCAAAGAAATAGGTGTGTGGTCTATCGCTCTTTGAGTCAGCTACGCGACCTTTGGTGGCCCGTGACGTTGTGGGTATGTGCGTCGACCTCAACGTGCTTTATCTGGGTTCGATCTCTGGTACGACCAAAAATACTTTTCACTGCCACAAGTCTTTAGATTCACTGAAAAGTATTGGTGTCTAAATGACGATTCTCAAAGTTGGCCGTTAGGATTCGGCCTAAAAACTGTAGGTCCTTCCACTCGTGAAGCTGCTGAGAAGCTAGGCCTTAGCACTCTACTGTATGGTTGTTATTAGAACCGTCATGTGTAACTTATGATTCAATACTATGATTCAGACACTCTTCCCTTAATCAGGGCTGTCATAAATCCACAGGCTACAAGTTCACAAAGGATTTATGACCCCCGTCAGTGGGATACATGTCTACGATCCAATTGTTAACTTACAACCTACTTGGGTGAGCTATAAGTCTCACAGTGGTGTGGGCTCATTTTTGAATCAGTGGATTCGTCAAAGTCCACATGTGCTTCATGGATCACCATTTCATCCGCAATATGAAAGTAACTGCTTGGAGCGGTGGCCATATTTTTTCGTCGACGATTACGATTGTCACGTTACTGTGAATGGTAAGCGTTATCGCGCAGTGATTACAATTCGATTAATTTTTACAATAATTGGGTGAAATGACTTTTCCGACTTACTTTTTTTGGCTTCTTAAACTTGTCCGTTCGGGCTTAAAAACTGTAGGTACTTCCACTCGTGGTAGATCAATAGCATGCACAACACAAGTGGTTGCTGAGAAGCTAGCCCCTGTCCCTCTTCCGGACCCATATTATTATATTATTCGGCGACCATGTTCCACAGGAAGCTGTCACATGCTAATGCTACTCCTTCACCCTTCCAAACGGACTTTGTGTTTTTTTTTTTCAATCGGTGTTACGGTCCGGGATGTAGCTGAGCATTCCTAAGTTAAGTTAGGTTGTAGTGATTGACTGCTATGGGCAGTCACACTCCTAAAAACCTACAAAAGTGCAATCTCTGGCAGTTTCTCTGTAGATTCACTCACCGTTGTCATCGGTCTTGATTTGAGTGGGTGCCACGGTTGACCTGTGTTGAGAAGTCTTATTGCCTCCTGCTGTACTGGAGTTTTCTCCTCCAGATACGATCACTCGCCCAAGAAGACTTCTTCAGACCCTGTCGCCATTTCCCAGAGCCACATCGTCTTGGAGCACCTTCGGATGATTAGTGTCCTGTTGAGATAAACCTTGCCCTTGCTGGCTCTCCTACACCATCCTTCCTTATATGCGAAGCACTCGATTTCCGCAGACGATGTCTAAGGCGCTGGCGTTGTGTGTTCTGAATCGGATCCATTCCAGCTACTTTCGTCTCAATGCCAGCAAACGCTGAAAAAGCAAAAGCATTCTCTTAAAGAATTGTCCCACATTCATGTTACAGTGTTAAGTCCATCTGCAACTTTAAAGCAATGGCACTCCACATGGTGTCATTAAATCGTCAAGCCCCAGAGGCAATCATCATCAATTTGCGAACAGATTTCGTCCCATTAACCACTTCCAAACGTCGGTAAATCAAAGGCTCTTTCATGTTAAGCAACACAATCGTGCATCACACTGGAATTAAAACAGCCGAACTGATACATCATCGCAGACCGGGGTCCCGTCTGCAGCACTCACTAATAAAACTGTTCCGGTCGAGGCTTCAATTATCCAGCTTTTGTGGCTTTATCGGCCAGCACTTGCATATCTGCCGGCATTAAAAACAAATTCAATGATACATTTTTTGTTCCGTCCTGTTTGTTGTATTTCTTTTTTTTTTCTTTTTGCAATTCGCTTCGATAAATAAATCGCATATGAATTAATCACTGATGTGTCAACCCCGCCGGCTGGGTTATCAGTGCAGGATTCAATGAGTTATATCCACGCGAATGCAATAAAAATTATCTCGCTCATTGTTAGCGCCAGTGTGTATGGCAGTTGTTTACTTCCTGTTTGTTTCTCTGTCCGTCCCCTCCCCGGACCGGGGGACAACTGGCGTGCATTTGAAATGAATAAATAAAACTGCAAAACAAATACGGGGAGATACCGAGCCTGTTTTATCCATCAAATTACTCCTGACCACATCCTGACCTCACCGACCGCACTGGCCACAACTAATGAACTGTCATGATAGCCGCTTGCTGGCACTCTCAGGCGCACCCGGAATGCGCAAAACAAAAAAAAAACGGGTGAAACAAACGACATGTCCTTCGACCTTCCACGCATGCAAATCCCGTGTGGAATGTGCGTTCGGATGTGTGTGTGTGCACTTGTGGTGTGATGAACCAAAAATCCTGGCTAATTTCAGTCACTAGCCGAGATAAGGTCCTTATCGCAATGTCACGCTTGAATTAGTTGCATTGTCACACACAGAGGCTATCGCGGCCAACAAACTCGTTGCAGCACGTTGATTTATCTGCAATCAGTTACAAGAGGGCCGTGGGTGGTCGGTGTGAGAGACAAGCCAAATCCCTGAAACAATACGCTTACGCCATGGCCTTTTGTTGCCATTTCGACACAGGCAATCAGGAAGTTTACTCCGTGCATTGTTCTCTCGAAGGCGGGCTGGGCCGCTTTCACCTCGAACTCCTTGTCAGTGACTCCATCGGTGTTTTGAATAAATTTTACCCGAAATAATTGCCACATAAGTCCGCTTCTATTTTGGTGTAGTCTCTCTCTCTCTCGGCCACCTCTAGCCACCCGCAAATGTTGCTCGTCTAATTATTTCGTCCTTGCAGCATTGCGTAATGAAATCCTGTTTGTGTGTGTGCGAATGGGTGGTCGGTGGTGTTTTATTTATGCACTAACCAGTAACACCGCTAGATGGGGCTAATTGATTTTTCGGTTAATCGTGCCGGCAGGCAACACGCTGCCAATGGCGGTGAGTGATGGTGTGGGGGTTGGCTTAGACATTGGACAACGGATTAATTTAATTTTATTATAAAACACATTCCAGGAGTCCGGGTTGGCCAGCACTAGGCGGTGGCGGACAAATTTAATCTGCAAAAATAATTGCATGGTGAAATTAGCCGCGTGGAGGGGGTCGCGGTGTAACTGAGGGTCGGGATGAAATTGAACAGATTTGCGGAAGTTTATGGAATTTAATTTGCGCGATTTATTTTGATCATGATTCGAAAGCGAGAATTATTTTCGTGAGAATGGGACTTTGATTGGATTTTGCACACTAACTGGGCATCGGGATTTGAGGGGCTTAAAAGCGCCGCACGGTGTGCTAGTTAACGAGCCGGGGTTGAGCTATGAAAATACATGCATTTGATCGATCCGGTGGCACTACAGTGAGCTCAGGGGACTATGATAAGCCTTGACTGATTTTACATCACTGCAGGGTCATCCATTTTGGGGTTGCTGTCATCAATTCGATTTCCATGAAGTTTTGATTTCGATATATTGCTGAGATGTGGAAGATGGTCAAAAGACTGGATGACTTTGGCAACAGTTTAAAGGTGCACATGAACCAGAAGTTGAATAATCGACACAAAAATCACATGATTGTAGCCAGATGATATCACAAAATGAAAAAGTAAATCGTTCAAAAAATGCTCGCAAGTGAAGATGACGGGAATAGTGTTGTGTAAGATGCGTCATTAGTTCTACTACGTCGATCTAGAATACAGAAAAACCGGTAGCTTTCCAATTTTCGAAGAAGTTGTCCAGACCACACTGTAACTTTTAGTCATGTATTGACATGAGGCAAGCGAGTGAAAAATAAACCTAAGTGCCGAAGGGAATGTGTTGTGCTAATTTTCTAGCGCTCAATCGGTGTGTGGTCTTCCCACAATTTGTGTGAACAAATCTTAAAGAATCTGCAGGCCTGCTCTAAGTTACAAAAGCAGACGATGTATGTAACCTATATGGGTGGCGCCATAGCCCACAAAGGGCCAGGGACTAGCCTCTCAGAAACCACTTGTGTTGTGCGTGCTTATGTTCATTCATGGGCGGAAGGGACCTACAGTTTTATGCCGACTCCGAACGGCCATGTTTGAGAAGCGGTTTTTGGACAGAACTTTTTTCTAATCGAACTGTCGTAGATTCGGTTAGGAGGTTGGAGTCGACGATACCCACAACTACACGTGCCAACCCCTATATGCTTCAAGTGTTTTTAGCCGGCCAGCGGTAGGGATGGTACTTATTATTTATTTTTTTTTGTGTAATATGCGCGTGCTCAAGGGATATTAACACCATTAATTGTCCTGCGTAAAGACACAGCAAGGCCCGAAGGTATAGAGGGAGAGAAGGTACCTGTTGGTCTTAAGTTTCTGGGGAATGTGTTCTGTGGAAAATATTAGGCTGGGAAGAGCATTCCATATTCGCGTGATGGAGCTGAAAAAACTGTGTCTCTGAATATAATTGTGTGTCCGAAAGCAGGCTTAAGTTTAAACTGATAGGCATTCCTGGCAAGACGTGTATTACTGGTGAATTCAAGGAGAGGATTTTGCAGTTGGCTACTTCACTTGAGCATCGCTTATTAAAATCTCGACAAAGACACGGCACGTTCAAACGAGTCTAATTAACCCGCGATATTGTTGTGTCCTATAAGTTGTATCGCTTGCTTTTCGATTTTAGCTTGTAGGTGCAGGGTGGGTGTGGAGGCACCAGACCAGATATGTGCGTTGTGCTAAAGCCAAATCAGGAAGGAGGTGAAATATTTCTTGCCTCGTTAAAGAAAGCCTAAACATTTCGGGTCATTTTTGGCAACCTCAAATAGGTGATCGTTCCAACTAAGTGTTGTATACCAAGCATGGCAAGTATTCCGTTTTCATCGATAAAAGCGCCATTCATGGATAATGGCTGATCATTAGGTGTCGCTTGCTTTAGTGCCAGCAGACAGCATTGATTTATGGAAGCATTGTATTCGACTCTGTTGTTCTTACACCAGTTAATCATGCTGTCAAGATCGGAATGCTTAGCATACCCTGCCGTTTCAATAGAACGTCCAGGAGGGAATATGAAAAGCTGAGGATGTCGTCATCAGCGAAGGAGTCTATCCATTGACAACAAGTAGCAGACAAGAGAAAGAGTGTCGGAGACCTCACACAGCCTTGAGGGACACCTGCATTAATTTGTGGATATCATACTTGATCGCATCCAAAACAACCTTGATTCAACGTTTCTAAAGTTAGTTTATAATCTAAATCCAGAAGGAGGGACAAATCGATATCATAAGCACACATTCTCGACAAAAGAGCTTGATGCCAAATGTCAATGTCCTGAAATATCAAGTGGAACTATCTTGCTTTCGCCTTTGTTGTGAAAAGATTGGTTCAATTTTTCGGTGAGTAAGCTTTCAAATCACCAGTGGGGCGGTTGCTGCTAGAACAACACATATCTCTCGAAGAACTTGCGACCATTGGAATGAATAATACGGATCACCACAGGTACCTAGAAAATAGGGGAACACACAATAAAAAGCCTGTTATCATCTACAACAGTCACTGCCCTTGCTGTGATGATGAATCAGAAGTGAGACTTTCAGCGTGAAAAAGGCTGACTAGTTATTAAGAAGTTCACGTGTGCAAACGACTAGATGGCGCTATTGGTTTTAGGGGGCCTCGGTCCGAATTCCAGTGAAATCAAAGTTAATACGCTCTTATCTGGTTTTAAAATTTGGTTATGTCACCATTTGGCGCTGGGATCAAAGTAATAACGATGGTCTAAGAGTGCTGGCTACATTCGCTGGCAGCCCAAAAACCTAACTTAACCTAAGAAGCCCACGTGACTCATGCACAGTCCATCCGACGATTGTGAGAGGAATTCCAAGTAAAGTCAAGTTACCCTGGCCTATCCGGTAACAAGTACTTAACGTGCTACGATTGAGGTCCAAAGGACATCAGTAACCCTGCATTCACATCGAAACTGACGCACGGCGTCAAGTGAACAAACAAAATTATTATTAAAAACCAAAGTCACATGCAATCTCCTGCAAAGTCAGCAAATCACGGAATCATGGTCACCTCCTCTCCATTTCCCATCCTGAGTAATGGTCTTAGAGAAATTTGTCGTTTTCCAGATTGTCGGACAACTGCCATAACTACCTTAAAATTGCTGTCGACAACAATTTCCGAACAACCCCAGCACTCCTGTTGGGCTAAGCGTCTCTAAGCTCCTCCTAATTAGTTTATGAAACACGAAAGTTTTCCTCCTCCTCATTCGCACCGGCCCCCAGAGTATGAACCTCAATCGTAAATGTGAAACTTTCGACTAGCCAACCACCACCACCAACCACGTTTGCCTGCCCCCTCCACTCCACGCACTGAGCTGTAACGATGTCGAAAAATGTGCCAAAAGTGTTTTCCGAAAATGCAAACATCACATCTCCTCCATTACCCCACAACAGTTGCAGTCCTTAAAGCTGCTCACTTTCTCTGGCATCGACCATAAGGCGGTTTTAAACCTTTCTCCCATCATCATCGTCATCGTTATCGCTGGCAGAGGCAAACAGCAGAAGAGGCAAAGACCTATGGAAGAGGAAAGAATCAAAAATTACAAGGAATCCTGATCCACAACCACACGTCCCAGCTCCTCCCACTCAAGCAGTTGTAAGGAAGCACGTCCGACGCCACTAACTGAAGCACAACCAAAACCAGCACCGGAAGCGACAACAAAGCCCTGATGCCTGGAAGCAAGTAACAAACGAAAAACAAAAAAAAAAAAAAAAAAAATGGAAAGAAAACGTTTCCCAAATGCATCTTGGGTTAAACGTGTGCGTTATGAGCTTTCGCCCACTCCCCAGAGTTTATTCTCTCATTTTGCTTACGCTCTGCGGCACGGAGTCCTTCGTCAGAGCACACATGAGTCTGGATGCAAAGGTGAAAGGAGTCGCTTATCCTCGAGTGTCGCATTGTTCCTCGACTGGATTCTCATCGGTTCGGAGGCGAGAAGTGTCCTTTCTCTCTTCGCACACGTGTCGGCGGAAATGAAATGTCCTTGTGAAAGCGAATTCATAAAATCGAAAATGATGAAGCAAAGCCCCCTTCAAAGTGCATGGGCGTGGCTGTTGTGTGATTTTTTTCTCAAACGGAAAATGATTTCTTAATGATCCTTCCGCCAGTCCCTGCCTCATCTCTCGACTGGCTCCTGAAGGATATTAATTTTGTATGTAAATCAACATGAGAGGATGTATACGAAATTCATCGATGTGCTGATGCTTCATTATCCACCTCGTATCGCGTTGTGCTGATGACCTTGCATCCCATCCGAGTTGGGATGTGAGAACGTCGACGGGCGAAAAAGGTTGCGTATACGCCTCCAATGGTGGGTTGACTAGTTGACAAGATTCTGATTTGTGTTGGAGGACCCGACAATATTCCTTGGCACGTAACTAGTTTTCGCAACTGCGGCAATGAATTCAAGAACTAAGTGTATTTCAAGAACAACTCAGATGGAAGCAACCGAAAAACTAGCTTTACCCGTTCGCTGGCATGATTTAGTACGAGTGTTTCTAGCCAGTTGACAATTTAGTTGCTCAACTTGAACGCCGATGAATATTTTCAATTTTAGCTTCTTCGGCTGAAGAAGTTGATTAAAAGCGAAAATGTCAGCAACTCCTTACGAAGGTCCTGAAGGAATGCAGGTAGGTAGGTAAAATCTCGTAGTTCCCGGAAATATCCGAATTGTATGCCACAGCTCTGGTACCTTATATGTGACCTGTATTATTGCAATAGTGGTGGGCCTTGGTACAGTCGGTAGATGACTCATACGCACATAAGCCCACGTGTCTAGGTTCAATCCCTGCCACGACCAACAAACTAATATTCACCGCCCCACGAGTCCAGTCTTCTCAAATTTTGTCCGTTTGGAGTCAGCATAAAAAAGTCACTCGTGAGAGAACATTCGCACGCACTACACTAGTGGTTGCAGAGAAGCCAGACTCTTGCCGTCAACGGGCTGTTGCGCCACTCCATATCTCCAAATCCAGTCTGAGAATCTTAAGAGCATGAAAGACATTAGTTCTTCAAAGTCCCTTGGTAGAATGATGGTCTAGAAGGTTGTGTACTTCCTCTGTTCATCGGTCTTCTCATTTGCTGGGATGTCAACTGTGACCTGGAACCAAAATAAGGGAGATTTTGAGCTGGACATCTATTGACGCTAGATCAGCGCGGCTTACTTCTATTAGCTAAGAATATGTAGTGAAGGAGGGAATAGCTGTAATGGGTGCTTGGCTTTCAATACCTTTCCAGGTTATTGGAAGGATTTTGACGTGACTGCAAAGAGATCGTAGATAGATTGCCCGATTAAGATCCCTGCACACCTGCATGCCATGCCATTTCCTCCTGCTGGTAAGTAGTGTTAAAAAAAGCTGCTGAAGTCTGCCTTCTTTTCATAAGAATGATGCTGCGGTCATTATTGGGTTTGCATCAACCAGCTGTGTTACTCGTACTATAATGAATAGGCGTCCTCTTCGCGTATTTATAGCCATATTCTCTGAGTCGCCACAGGAAATTGTAAATCTTATGGCTTGTGCTTCAACTGTCAAGGAAGACCAGAATCTCTTTCAGAAGCACACGAATCCACACGTCTTAAGATTTAAATTCGGTGAACAATTCAGCTCTTGTTTTGGGCTGACGAGCCTCCCGGATTTGGACGCTGTGATATGTGACTTGACTCATTTTTTTTGGAAGGTAACATTACACGTGCATCATTAACATCGTCATCATTTTCTGATCCGCAGTGTGGCGGGTGTAAAGCACACACTGGAGACCTCTAGGTCACTCCAGGTCCATTGACTCCAACTCCTTAGGAACTATGACCATTCGAGGACTTGGTCCAACCCCCTCATCCAGGATCTTCCAATGGGACGCCTTTCTGATGGAGTCAAATGGAAGACACTCCTCGGAAGACATGATGATGGGGACATTCGTGCGACGTGTCCAAACTATCGAGGCATAGCTCTTTCCGTTCGGAAAAGTAGCTGCTCGGTCTTGAGTTCCTCGCGTACTGCCATGTTGTTCACCCCATCCGAGCGAGTAACTCCCACAACAGCAGCGAAGAAATCTCATCTCGCTTCGTTTAGCGATCCTATTCTTTCGGTCATTACCCACATTTCATGATCACAAGGCTGAGTTGAAAACCATTAGTTTGGCGTTGACACCAATCTCGGATTTTCTGACTACCGATCTTCCAAGCTGTTTCAATGCTGGCTTAGGTAATCTTACAGGAAAGCTCAGCATTACTTCTCCTATCACTAGTGAAACAAACACAAAGATACTTGAACGTCTCTACCTGCTTCAATGGGACTCCACTTGCATGTTGAGCGGATTGAACAGGCGTTCTGGAAATTACCATAACCTACGATTTGTCCTCGTTCACACACGATCGCAAACCATTCGATTGCGCGCTGACGTTCCGGCTGAGATGATGTCATCTGCAAGGAGCAGATGACCTACCCTTAACTCTCCTAATGTAAAACACACCTTCCCTCGCCTGCACTGCAAAATCCAATCCATGTAGGTACATCTAAAGAAAAGGCGAGGTGACAAGACGTACCCTTCGCGAAGTCCACGGTAAAAGGTGTTCATTGTCCAGCATCCGCTTCAACACCAACTACCGTGGTTACCCGAAGACATCTACGTACCTCGAAAGAGGACCCTCAAGCCCTCAATCTCATCTCAGAACACTAATGATTTGACCTCGGGGCACTCCGTCGTGTGCCTACTCCAAAATTGGTTTAGCATACTCCAGGCATTCAGGCCTTCTCGAGTACCATTCTTATAGTGAAAAGTTGGTCGGCTTAGCTTTGGCCCGGACGGAAGTCGCACTGCCCATCCCCTATCCTGAATATACACGCGCACATCCTCGAAAATGTGATTCGGAACTAGATCCACCATTAGATCCACAAAAACCTGACTCTCTTAAGCCATGCGAGAAGCCCTTGTAGACTCAAGCATACTCTATATTCGCCGATATTTTTCTTTCGGGCTGTTAAGCAACAATATGAGAGACAAGTGACAATGTCACATGTGCACACAACTTACAATTGGCCTCGTCACTTTTACCTTGTCGCCGGCAGTCCCATTCATCGGCATTTGCTTCATTTGTGGACAAGCTCCTTATGATACATTGCAACAATCACGTGACAGATGGCATTAAACTGCTGAACTGGATTTTCTAAGACAGACAGCGTCACTGGTTTTGAGAAGCTTAAAACAATCGTCTTTCGTGAAAAAAACAACAAATCATCTCCTACTTGTCACCAGTGAAGTCCGAAATCCATTGAAAAACAGGCACTGAAGGCCAAAGCGTGACAAAGAGAAGTTCAATGGCATGCTACTTAGTCCCACTTTTCTCTTTATGCTCCCCCAAATCGCTCAGCAGGCAATCACTTAGTTGAAACCCCCAAGATTGGTCTCGACTCCACACCCCTACGTCGTGTTACCCCAATCCCGTCAAGTGTTCCATTGTCAAGCACGCAGACAATCGATGACCGCACAATCAGTCTCTGAATTATCATAAATTACCCTTAAACGAATTGTGACGAGCGCGTCTGCCCAGTGGTCGTCTTTCAAATTTTTAATTGTCCCACCCGGGCAGGGACTTTATGCTAATTCGAACCGCTGCGCCCATCCGCCCAAGATGCAGTCTGCACTCAGCATCCGCTTCAGCAACAACAACCGTGGTCACCCGAAGACGACTCAGACTCAGGCGAAGGGCTGAGCTTCAAGTCGAAAATTTGTCATCGCTCCGACGAACCGAATCATTTGGACAATAAATCATTTTTGAAAGCATAATTAGATAATGTCGTCTGTTTCCGGTATGAATGATGCCATCAATTAAATTAATTCGTTACTACAGACCGGAGAGACTCGTCTTTGTCTCGGTCTCGGTCTCGGTGCGAACGCACAAGCAGACGAGCAAACGTTGCAGGGATTCATGTGCAAACGTCCGGCCATGGGGTGGTGGTGGTGCTGGTGGTGGTTGGCTGGTTAAGTGTTTCTGTTGACTTCAAGAAAATTAATTTTCATTTCCGACATTTGCTGGTTGAGCATCTCTTGAGGGACAGGTTTGATCTTTGGGCAGGTCTGGGGGTGTATTGGACATTTAATAACTGTGCTCATTGTGGTGGCACGACTGCTGATGACTGGACTGTGCAGACAGCACCGGAATCATTGGGATTGCTGGGAATTATTCATTTTAATGAAATGCTTCTCAGAAGTAGTCGAAATGAGCAAATGCATGAATTTATTCATAATCCTCAAAGTGAGCTGGCCGCATGGGGATGCACAGGGAAGGGAAGACATTGCTTTCTCAATTCGGGCAATGTACTCATATGTATTCAGAATTTCAGGGGGGTCCATTCCCATCAGTCGTAAGAACACCCTGACACGTCAACACGGCCATGCGTACGAAATCACTTCGTTGGCTCTGCTCCCTTTGTTGGCTCGCATAGGAAGACTCTGGTGTTCGTGCCTTCGATGTGGCAGGATCAGCACGTCGCTCTGACTCTGACGTGGCTGAACAGCTCGACTGTGTCAACCTCTCTGGCAATTTTTTACCAGAACTTGGCCTTCGGAGTCGTCAAATTGATCTGGTCCCCTAATTTGCAAGACCTTTGCGCTCCATGGGAAATAATTGGATCTCCGGCTTCTGGAATTTTTACACGTTCCAGGAGCACACTTGCAATTCGTACTCCTTTCCTGCGTCATCATCGGCTGGCAAGCAGTCCTCTGCACTGCCTTTTAAGTAAGCGATCAATTGCTTGTGGCTCGAATTCGTGTATCACCCACCCACCCTTGAGACCATACCATCGCTGTAAGAGCTTCTACCAGAGCAAGGTGGGAACGCGCTATGCTGTCAGTGTCATCTGCGCCACTTTGACTGGTTCGTACAAGATTCAAGTACAATCCACATCGTTCTATCGGCGTAGCATATTGAAACATTCTTCCAACTGCCGAAGTCCACACACAGACAATAGGATAGCCTCTCAGGCAGAAGGACTGACATTTCTTTCGAAAGAGAAGTACGGTCCTGTTGGCTAAGGTTCAAGCTCATACCTCTGCTTTCTAGGAAGTCATTCGAGCTGGTATTGTCCTCGTCATTGGATTTTCCAGTTCCTTGGCGAACTAAATTGCTGATATTAATTAAATGCCCAAATCAGATCATCTTTGGTGGCTTATTTTTCATGCAATATTCACTTGTATCAGGGAACCTAGCTGCCCACCCTACACTTATTACAAACGTACGTCCACGATTGACTTACATGTCAGGTCGGCGACCCATAAAGGGTACGAGCCTGAACGAATGCCGCCTTCCATCGGTGACAGTTCTGGTCACGGTGTTTCCAGTCGTCTAGACCAAGCTGTCTAAAGTCCGCCATGACTATGCCGGAGGATCGTTCTCCCTCTCCTTCTCGAACCAGGAGACTCGGATTCGAAGACCCTCTGAGCTGGGGCATTGGTGATCCATGCGCTCGATGTGGCCGAACCGCGTAGTCCACTGGTATTTACCCTCCTGACTGCATCCACATCCTTGTACAGCTCATAGAGTTCGGCGTTGTGTCGTCTCCTCCATTCACCTTCCTCGCAGACGGGACCATTTATCCAAAGCAGAATTTTTCGTTTTTCGAAGGCATCAAAATTCAGCTCTGCTGTTTTGCTTGTCGTTCAGCTTTCAGGTCCATAAAGCAGAACTGGCAGGACTTGTAGAGCATGATCGAGCCCAGTTTTTTCGAAAGACCGAAGTAACATCGGGTGCCAAGGATGGGTCTAAGTCCGGTCTCCACTGTGATGTCGTATGAGGAGTTAACGTTCGCTCCGAGGTAGACAAACTCCTTTACTACCTCGAAATTGTGGCTGTCGATTGTAACGTTGTGGCCTAGGTGGTGTGCAGCGTATGGTTTTTTGCTTGACAGCATATATTTGATTTTGTCCTCGTTGACCCTTAGACCAGCTCGATTCGCCTTTTCCTCACTTGCCGTGAAAGCTTCCACTAAGGCGCGTGGAACCGAGCGATAATGCCGATGTCGATGTGGCGTGGATGGTGTGCGGCCGATCGTTTCTTGCTCGACATCAACATGTAATTTGTCTTGCCGTCATTGACCATAAAACCAGCTCGATTCGCCTTTTACTCAGCTTCCACTGCGGAGCTGTGGTATCGCGCTACGAAGTCGATGTCTTTCTAACAGCTCGACTGACTTGTAGAAGGAAGTCCCACCCGTGTAACTTTTGCCCACCGCACTATGCTCTTTAGTACCAAAACGACGGCGTATCTCCTTGCCGAAGTCCGGTGCAAGTTTCAAACGACTCAGACGTCCTTGAGCTGAACTGGCCATCGCTTCTAACAATTCCTTGCGATGAATGCTGCCGTATGCTGCTTTGAAATTGATAAAAAGGTGGTGGGTATCGATTTAAAAGTCGCTGGTCTTCTCCAGGATTGACCTTAGTGTAAAGATTTGGTCTACAGTCGGTTCGGCGGACCGGGAGCCGCACTGGTACACCGATTAGTGCGTTGAAATACGGCTTAATACGTTCACACAGATCGCTGGATTGTCTCTTATAGGAGATCTTGAGCAGGCACCTCTGTAGTTGTTGCAAGAGGTAGCATCGCCTTTTTTTGTGAATGGGGCTGATATTGCAGTCGTCGGGCATGCTTTCGTCTTCCCGAACTCGGCAGATGTTCTGCTGCCTGCTCTTTACCAGAACATTGCCACCAGCCTTAAGGAGCTCTGATGGTTCGTCATCGTTTGATGTCAATGCCGACTTCTTCACAACTAGGTGGGGTGACTACTTCATCGACTGGATTTGGGACTTCCTGATTCCCGATCACTGTGGCCTGCCAATGAGTTGTTGGACGTGCAGCTTAAACACATCCACCATTCCCTGTGGGTCCGTAACTGCTGTGTGGATTTTCTTGCGAGAGAATCTTGTGCTTCTTATGACCACCGGCCTGTCGCAATGTCAGGGAGTTGGAAGCCGTTGACCGTTGTCGTGCCCTGGGGGCTGTGCTTTTCGATCACTTCACTCCAAAGATGTTTTCCTTACCGATTGTAAAGCATTGAAGTCTCCAAGTCCTTTTATGCGCATATGGTGGTGAATCTTCTAATCCGATCCTGTCGGGCAACGCAACAAAGGACGAAGAAGAAGAGGCTGAGTTTGTTGCACAGCCACTACAGAACCGATTAAAACAGCCAACTGGTCGTTAGGTTGGCGCCATTAGATCACGATAGAGAGGCTGTATCGCTTTGCGTTTCCCCGCATCTTAGGGAACTCAGAAGACGGTCACTCCCTGTCAGATGACTTCCTTTGCTCGTCTACCAAAAACCCCTCTCACCACACGGTCTCCCATCTCCAAACACCCTTATCACTCCACAACATTGCCCCAATCGATACGTTCTCCCGTCAAGTCCCCATTCGTAATTAATTACCATCAATCTGCTTGAGATCAGAAGCTACCTGTCGGCATGTCTCGTTCACGTGAATCCACCATCGCCTCAAAAAATAGGTCTCAATTTCCAAAGGACGCCACGGCATTCATTTCACTTCTCCCATCCAACAAGCGAACATGAAAAGTTCACCAACAACGAATTTAATCCAAATCAAATGACCCATCGAGGATTAAATCCATTCAAATCCATGTGTCGATTGTGCGCCCATCGCTCGTCCAGCACGGCAAACAACTCGGACAGGACTCACTTCCTGTCTCCGTTCGAACCTTTTCCTTCAATCTGTTGACATTGATTAAAACACACCCGGACCCACGTACAACAGCCGAAGCAAAAAAAAATGTGCAAAAACACGAACAACCGAAAAGGAACACGATATAGAACGAGATGTGTATTTATCTAAATTAAAAAAAGGACTCCAGCCCGGTGCTGGCTCTCAAAGGGGCAGAAAGACCCGACCAAACGAAAATAAAGAAACTGCGAGAATACCTCTGTCGTTGAGCCGAAGCGATGAGCGATGAAAACGGAGAAGGCCGCTGCCGGAAAGCCTTCAAGACTATCCGGCTCTGAGTTCTTTATTCAAACCTAAATGAAATGGAATGTGTTTTTCTTTATTGGAAATAGTTTCCTTCATGTTTTTTTTTTTGTTGTATTTTTATTTTGTTGTCAACAACAAAATGGAAAAGGATAGCAAAAAATGAAGGACTTAGGAGATTTTTTTTCGTGTCAGAGTGTTTCCCATTCTGTGCATCCTGTTTGAGGGACAGCGGAAATTGATTAGAAATATTGATGATGGTCATGGCGTGCGATGGAAAACGTTTAAATTAAAAGTGCATTGTATTCTCTATCGGGTCAGGGGATAGCTGACAGGCACTGGAAGGATGCAGGAGGAATTGGTGTCATTTCTAGCACAGGCATGTAGCTACAGGAGCACAGGAGATTAGAAGACAACAGTGGAAGAATAACTCGAAGATAGACTCATTCACCCAGTTGGACGGGTTGCGATTCAAAACTTAAATGACGAGAGTCCTAGAGACACATTGAACCAATCAGCATAAACGCGAGGTTAAGAACGATCTTCCACAGGCGACATCAATATTTCCTTAAATTTCAGAAAATTGACTAACGTAGCCGCATCAGAGGCTAATAAGCCGATTGGCTCGGTCAACACGCAGGTGAGTGCTGGAGGCAGTGGGCACACGGGTTCTAGCGTGAAGCTCCAGGCCATTTCGAAGCACCCGCACCCGCTTGTCAAGAAAAGATCTTGTGTATACACAGATAGTCATCGGTCTCAGTTGCGTCTGTTGGTGGCCTTAAGCTCAAAAGAGTGTACTCAGGCTCAAACCAATTGCCTGCCCGTTGAAGCCTGGATGGCGGTCGACTTCACGAGACGGAACAAGCCTTGGACTCAAACAATGCGGTTTCGCGGACCCAACACAACCTAGCCTTGATTACTGGTAGCGTAGAGTATCCACGATCGTTTAAGATGGAAGGCAGTTTTCATGCAGGCTTCTTCTATTTTGGCGTAACAGTCCGGGGTGGACCTGGGCCTCTCCAACTAGCACGATCTCTGGCTAGCTATCCCCAGTTTCGCACATCAAGTTGGTTGAGGTCCTTCTCCACTTAGGTGCGCCACCTTAAACGCGGGCGTCGTCTGTTGCCTTTGCCCCACAGGTTCGGATTTGAAGATTCTTCAGGCAGGAGTAGAGTTGTCCATCCGCTCTACATGGCCCAGCCTGACTAGGCTCATGTCGTTGTACAGCCCGTACAGTTCGTGGTTAAATCTTCTTCTAAAGAGACCTTCAACGCAAACAGGACCAAAGATTGAACGCAGAACTTTTCTCTCGAAGAGACCAAGTGAGTCTTCAGCCGCGCTTGAGATTGTCCATGCCTTCGCGCCATAAAGCAGGGCAGGGATGTTCAAGGTCTTATAAAATGTTTGCTTGCTCTTTCGAGAGTGGGCTCTATTGCTTAATTGCCTCTTGAGCCCAAAGAACCACCGGTTGGCAAGAGTTTTCCTACGCTTGATCTCGGTACTGAGGTTATTTGTACAATTTACTTCGGGGCCGAGGTAGGTGAAGTCCTTGACCACATCGAAGTTATGGCTGCCCATTGCGACTCTCTGTCCACGACGTCGATGTTGCATGTCCTCTCTTGAGGACAGCATATACCCAGACCCATTTTAGCAGCTTCCTTCTCAATGTACGCCTCATTGACGGCTCGCTGAGTTCTGTCAATCACGTTAATGTCACCGGCGTATGCTAACAATTGTACGGACTTTTAGAAGATCGTGCTTCTAGTGCTGGCGCGTGTTTGCACGGTCTTCAGCAGGACGATGATGAAGAATTCACATGACAGCACGTCGCTCTGTCTAAAACTTTCTTTGACATTGAAGCTCTCGGTGATTTCGTTACCGACCTTGATGGAACAGCGAGAGTTCTCCTCCGTCAACCTGCACAGCCTGGCCGAGTTTGGCACGAATGTCAAAACTAGACTTGGCGTTGAATATCTCGTCTCTATGCACGCTGCTATATACGCCCTTGAAAGCGACGAACAGATCGTGAGTGTCGATTTGGCTTCGTCTTTTTCCAGGATCTGTCGTAATGTGAAGATCCAGGCTATTGTGGACTTTCCTGGCCAGAAGCCACACGAATTCGGATTATTAATGAACGGCTTCAAGCGGGTACACAAAACGGCAGTGAGGATCTTGTACACGATCTTAAGGAGACTTATCCCTCGATAGTTGGCGCAGTCAAAGGGGTCGCCTTGCTTGTGGATCGGGCAAACGTGCAGGCTTTGTCACCGGTAATACTTGATACAAGACGTTTCAAGGAAGTCCGGCGAATTTGTACGAATTCAGACAATTTCCTTCCATCGGTGACGGTCCTGTGCACACTGCTTCTAGTCATCAAGGCCAAGTTATCTTATATCCGCGATGACTTGGTCTCGATACCGGAGGTTCGGTCTTCCTCTCCTTCTCGAACCAGGAGGTTCGGCTTCGAAGAACCTCTTTGTTGGAGCGTTGTTGTCCATTCGCTCGAGCCAGTGTAGTCCTTCCGCACTACATCCACATCCTTGTACAGCTCGTAGAGTTCGTAGTTGTGTCTTCTCCTCCATTTACCTTCCTCGCAGATGGGACCATATATCCGACGCAGAGTTATTCTTTCGAAGGGACCAAGAATCACCTCTGCAGTCTTGCTTAGTGTCCAGCTTTCCCATAGAGCAGTACTGTTCTTACATTCCAGGCGCACTCGCAAATTGTAGTCCTTTTTCGCTCCGTGTTGTCCTTAAGGTTCCGTCCGTTCGTCGGAGGCTGCTTGCTCTTCCGTAACAGATTTTTTTTTTCTGTGAGTGGGTTGTTAGCCCACCGCATAACTACAGGGGAAACGTTGCATGCATTGGGGTGACGTTGCAAGCTTGTGTGGGGTGGCCCGGGGCGTCTGGGTATGTGCGTCGATCTCAACGCACTTGAACCGCCTTAAGTTCAATCACTGGTCTGAGCCACTTTTCGACAGCCCCACCTCTTTGGACTCACTGACAATGCTCCTAGAGTATTCCTGGCCAAAAAAGGCTTCTCAAACCTGGCCGTTCGGAGTCGGCATGAAACTGTAGGTCTCTTCCACTCGTGAGAGAACAAAAACACGGACAACACGAGTGGCTGCTGAGAAACTAGGCCCTGACCCTCTACGCCCTGTAGCGCCACCAATATTATTATTATAAACGTTTGAATTACATTCAAAGAGTCCTGCAGACCAATTCAATGCACCCACGTGCAAGACGACATTGATGCTCCGCAGCTAAGAGGAAATTGGACGAATTTCTCCAGAAATCGGCTTACCTTCCGAACTAGAGATTATTCTTCAAGCCATTTGGCGCCAACTTTAAATAGTCTTGAATTCAGATCTGAGTTAGCCTTCGTATCTTTTCTCACAAACCTTGTTTGAGTTGTTGTTCTTCGTCCCTTGCCAGGCGGCTGGACAACCACGAACAACAAGCCTCTTCAGCCGCTTCCAGCTACGCACAGGGAGTTGAGTAATGTTCTCCAAAGCTTGTGGTGGCGCATCCAGTGTCGCCCTGTGCTGTTTTGCCCACAGGTTAGGAGCTGAAGACAACTCTAACAAGAGCACGTGCCAATGGTTCGTCTCGGGGATCCACAAACTTCTGCGTCCGCTTTGTCAATTGCCCACTCCTCATCGTCATAGATCGGGGCTGAAGGAAGTCGCTCCCAGTCTTTCGAGAGACGGCCCTATCACCCAATTACCTCTTGAGCCCGGAAGGCAGACAGACGCCTGGCAGGAGATATTCCGCGCTTGACCTCGTTACTGTTCACTGCGGACACGAGATTCCTGACACAGCCTTGCGCGTACTTTCTTTAAATTAACAGAAATAACATCGACATCCCCAAATGGGACGGAAAAGCCTCGTCACAGAAGTTTCAATCTCATCGGGAGCACTCCTTAAGCTGTACCTGGACTTCCTCGACACGTAGTAACATTTTTTTAAACTAAACCATCGAAAGGAGATACATACCAACATCCTCACCGCTACTGTCATCGAATTCCAGATCAGAGGAAGAAACAAAGGAGAGGGAAACCAGGAGCATCTCGCTCGAACAAAGGAAACAAAAATTGTTCCGTTTTTTTTTTCACTTAAGCTTCTA
Organism: Eristalis arbustorum; assembly: GCA_916610145.1. Taxonomy (NCBI): domain Eukaryota; kingdom Metazoa; phylum Arthropoda; class Insecta; order Diptera; family Syrphidae; genus Eristalis; species Eristalis arbustorum. Next base: position 23,810,786 of record OU744320.1, on the reverse strand, counting down.
GGAAATCCCCCAACATTGCGTCTTCCGTTGCTGCTGCCTTTCATCTCGAGCTCCGTTGTCCTGCCCGATAAGGTTTCAATTTTGATCACCATACCTACCTGTACGTGTGTACGCGGGCCCTCCGCCACCACCCGGCTGCTAACAACGTTGCTCATTTGCATTGAAGGACGAACAAGAACAAGACAGCGAACAAGAAATAAGAAAAAAACACACGAAAAAAGGGAAACCGAACGAACGAAACAAGAACACAAATAATGGTAATAATTTTCTCAAGTAAATTCCACTGTGCATCCTTTAAGCATGTTTTCCATTTTCCTCACTCGCTCTCGTCTCGTGTCCTTTGAAGAGGAGCACAGCCCGGGCGAGAGGAATGCGAGGGAAGACAAATTTAACATTCATGAAAATTAAATTCCTAAGGAAATCCTTTGAAATTTGTATTTCTTCTTTTGTACGCCAGCTGGTACGCTGGCCCCCTAGCCTTCGTCGACCGCCACCACCCCCGCTGCACCGCTATCAAGCGTCTAAAATCTCCCGTAAAAGTCGATTACCAATTCGTCCTTGTTCGTTCGCATTCATTCATATATTCATTTGGATTGAAACGGATCCATCCGCAGGACGCTGCCGCCGACGGGGATGGGAGGACGGATAGAAAATAATAATTAGGAGTGTGTTGTGACACGAAAACCGAAGTTCATTGCTCCTGGAAGGGGGCGGAAATTATTTTTGATCCTTCTCGGGACTTTTTGCTGTCTATCCTTCGCTCTGTGTCAGGCTGTGTGTTTTTTTCCCATCATATGAGACGATGCGGTGTGTGCGCTTGTTGATACCGAGGGACACACAGGCACGAGGACCTCGTCCATTAAGAGCTTACAACGCAGATAGTGATTTTGCAGCTCTCCCCGAGTGGGAGTTGTATCGATTGAGTTTTCTTTGAATTTTCCTTCTGTGTCAATTTGCGGGGAGACACTCGGTCTTCGTAATGTCATCGAGTCCATTAATCCCAATTTTCGATTAGTAAATTAAATGACGAGCCGCAGGCCGAGTTGACACAGGCCCACTGAGGTAAAAACGAGCCTAGTCGAGGGCTGGTGTGTGAATGGAAACGGAAATGAGTTCGAGTTGCGGAGGAAGGAAGTGCCCGTCCAGGCGGCCGTGAGACCTCCTCGAAGTCATGATTAAAAATGAAGATCGTCCCCCGCCGTGTCGTGTTGGCATTCGGGGCAATCGCTGGAAAAGAAATAACATCGCGGCAGGCAACGGATGCGAAAAATGTAAATTTTCTCCTTTTCGTCCTTGGCCAGGGGATAGTTGCGCGTTTTTCAAAAAGGGTTACCCTCCGGCCGAGGAAAAGTTGCATTCTTCCCGGTGGCGGCGCGATGGTTGTAAAGTCAAAGGGAAAGGAATCAATGGAATGCGAGGGGCGGTCGATTGGGGGCATGTATAAGCACGACAATTTGATGGAAATAATTTGAATTGGCGAATAGTTGAGCTAACTCGAATTGGTATTCTAGGGAATAACCCCGCCGCGAGAGCAAACAATTTCTTCATGTTTTTCTTTTTTTCCGGTTCTTTTTCCGTTGATTTGATTGCGAAGTTGGCCTTGGGCCTCGCCCACCTGAGTGCTGTGGGAAATTTGTCATGTGAAGCGTTTGCTACCCTTTTTCAAAGTGACACGTTTCGATTCGATGCCGGTGACAGGGGTGCACGGTGGAACCTTTGCATTGACGAGCAAAATCATCATAGCGTCCTTAATTGGAAATGCCGACGACCCGCGATTGAATGGGCAACCCTTTGACCTAAGACAACGCAGTTTGGGTCGGCCCGTCGGGGGCTGACATGTGTCAAGTAATTTCCGACGGAATATTCATGTTTCGACGAAGGGATTAGGGGAGAGCGCATGCAATCCACGTGTTCCGGAAATTGTTTCTTTCTAGGAAGGTGCCCAAGGACATACACACAATTGCCACGGCCTTCGAGACGAGTAATCATCATTTTGCCTTTGACTACGATTACGTGTGCTTTGTTTCCTGCTAAATGCCTCATGCTTCTGAACGCGTTAATCATCTGGCATTTAAGCAGCTGTGGCTGCTGCAAACTACGGCCGTGTGGGTTTCTTTTCTCCGGAAAGACGGAGGCGAGGGCTTTTCGAAGAAATGCCTCGAGTGGTCTGGGAATATGTGTGCCGCTAATTTAAGGGTCTCCACAGCTGTCCTCGAGGCTCACTTTAGTGTGAGAACGTCTTAAGGTTCGTCCTTTGTTTCTCTGGAGAAGAATATACCTATTTTTGGTATTAAGCAATACATCATTCCAAAGTCAGAATGCTCGTTGATTATTGGAAGATGTCGTAGAGGAAGATGAATGCGCAATGAAGCAGCAAAGTTGTGTTTGGAGGTCTTTAAGGCAAAATTCGTCAACATTAAAGGGTGTGTTTTAAGAGGCGAAGGCCTTGAATTGTCGACAATGTTTTCTGTGACAACTGAAGTCTGGTTTGGTAGTTCGAGCACCGTTTATGAAAAGTTATAAACTCATTTTGAGAAGACGTGAGTACGAAAAATAACCCCTTCTGCTGGCTGTATGTATATTTGGCTGATATACCTTCAAAATGCCGGCGCTGAAGTCCACATTGTGTGACACAGAGACACTTGAGCGTGGGTCCTAATAATCGATGATGGAATAAATGATGTATAAAAATTGGACCTACAGATGCCGAAATGTACCCGCTAGTCACGTCCGACTCTAAATGAGCCAGATGACAAATACAAACCATGCCCAATGCCGGGTCCAAGCGGCAAAGACTAGTTCGAGAGCTGGTCCAATGAAAGGCGACATTCCATCCCATATATGCCATAACCAACACCGTACCTGGACTGAAATGAGGAATACTTGTTGGTCATCGAAACGATGTGGTGTGCAGGGGGAGAACACATGTAAGGCGGTAAGCAGAACTAAAGCTCTCCCATAGATAGCAGATAGAGCACTATGGTTCACCTAACACCGACGCGCTGTCGTGTGATTCTTTTAACATCGTACTTGAGAAGCTTCAGCTAAAATCACTCGCTAAGCAAAACAATCACGATTTCCAAAAGTCCTTCTAATTGTCAGCATACGCCGACGACATTGGCGTCATCGCACATAGTGAGCCGACAATAAAGCGTACCTTAGTATTTCAACGGAGGCGTCAAAAATGAGTTTGGTGGTGAAAGAGGGCTAAACGAAGTATTTGCTGACATCAAGAAATAACACACAACATCGACGACTCTGTCAGAATGTCTCTATAGGCGGCAACAACTTCGAAGGGGTTAAGGACTACATCTACCATTGCTCCCAAGTTAATAGCATGAACAACATCAGTACAGAGATTAAGCACAGAATAACTCTTGCCGATCGCTGTTTCTTTGGGCTCAAGAGGCTATTGAGTAGCACAGCCCTCTCTCGAAGGACCAAGCTAGTTTTATATAAGACCTCGATCATCCCTATCGTGCTCTATGGCGCGGAAGCCTGGATTATCTGAGGAGCGGACGAAAGAAGCCCTTGGAATTTTCTAGAGAAAAGTTCCGCATTCAATGTATGGTCCTGCTTGCGTTGATGGTTTCAGGAGAAATAGATTCTACCACGAACTGAACCGGCTTCGCAGCGACATGAGTCTAGCAAGGCGTCAACGGACTCAACGCGATGACTGGGCCAGGTAGAGCGCATGGACAACAGTGCTCCAGCCCGATGAGTCTTCGACTCCGAACCAGTGGGACAACGCAATAGAGGACGATCACGAAGCCGAAGGCGCACTCAAGTGAAGAAGGACCTCTACCAACTTGGAATGCGAAATTGGAGGAAGCTGGCTAAAGATCGTGTTGGCTGGAGAGGCATGTTGGTTGAGGCCCAGGTCCATCCCGGACTGTAGCGCCAATCAAAGAAGAAGAAGGCTAAGATCGTGCCAGGTCCACCGACTGCAGCGCCATTAGAGAAACAAGAAGAATAACTAGCTCCTCGTCAAGCCTCGATCATCCTTCACTGACATTTGTAGCGGCTGCAGGTATCCTCGTTGTTACATAAACTAGAAGAAAATCGTCTTGTAGTTATCCTAAGGAATATTTAAAAAAGACTTATATTTAGAGCCTCGTTATAACAGAGGCGGAGGATCGAGTAGCCTGGTGATCTCCATGAGTGCTTTTGCCGCGGATCACAGAAAGTGATAATGACGACGCATTCAATCCGCCTCATCCTTCTGCCATGCGCGTTCCAGTACGTTGCTCGTCTGGTGCCACTGCATCATTTAGGAGTTGTCATTGCCGAAATTGGACAGGATTTAAAAAGCGTATAGAAGCATAGGTGTTGCGTGATTTACTCCTTTGTGATTATCGGTGGTACGTTGAGATCTTTGCACACGTTTTTTTTTAAGTGTTGTATGTTCGTGATGAACTGCTGAATGGCGCAATTGGTTGAGTGCCTCCCCTTAGTTAAAGGGGTCTCCGGTTCGAATCCCAGTGACAGAAAAAGTTGATATGCTTACGTCTAGTTTCCAGATCGGGTCCAGTCACCATTTGCCGTTGGCGATCCGAATCTGAAAAAGAATTTCCTCCTAATGTCCTAATGTCCCTACGTAGAAAAATACTTCTCTTTTCTCACTTTTTTAAAATTTGGCAGTATAGTAGCGCCATGTGACACTGCAGTGGGTTGTCAGTCGTAAGTAATTATAGGCTCACAAGTTCGTCACAACTCCTCTCATTATTTTGCTGTTGCTAATTAATCAGCGCACGCTTGTGATACCAAGCAGTGGCAGTGTCTTAAAAATCGAGCTCCGGTCCAGCTCGTTCTTCTATGTCGTTTACGCCCCCTGTTTCGTCAACTACCCTATCTTTAAGCACTATAATCGGACTCCTAAAGCGCACCGACAGCAAATCGTTCCCGTATATGAAGAAAAGAAGAGGACCTACCATTGATCCTTGCGGTACCCCATTTTCAGACTTAAGAAAAAAAGTGCACAAACTTCAAAACGTATGCAGAGTCAGCATAAATTAATGACAATCGTCGTAGAAAAATACAGTGAACAAGACGACTGCTGTAAAAGCCAAGGCCATGATCAAACTATCGCACCAACCAGTCCATTCAGTCAAAGCAGAACAGTGCCCCGAACAGGGTGACGCTGTGCATCCGATCCTTCATTGTCCTGTCCTGTGCACGTATCCTCTGTAAAGCCCCCATAAAACCCTTATAACCGCATAAAGCCTCGTGCTCCGCATCAAACGCAGTTCATTATCAGTCGTTCGCACACATGCACTCACGTAAGCACGGCCAGTTTTACACCTTTCTGCCAACACCCAGGCCCAATTGACCCATTCGGAGCCGTCCCAACGGGGCAAATTTAATTACATATACTCCCCAACGATTAACAGATAATCGTAATTCGCGCAAATTCCCTCGCGTCTGCAGCTATTAAAATGCTGCACAGAGGATCCACCACCCGGCCGCCAGCCACCAATCAGCTCGTGACATTTTCGCTCGTCAAAAAACCGCCATTCGCCGAACATGGAACATGCCATCCGCACAATGCATCGATTTCCAAGAGACACGCAATCCAGTGTGCGGCCACGGACAGTGACAGCATACCGCACCGACTTCCGCTGAAGGACATTAGCCAAAGAGGCTAACGTGCATGATATCCACCATGTAAACTGGGAATTAGGGTACACAGCCATTCAAGCACTCCACATGCTCCCCCACACTGTGACAGGCAGCACGAACGAGTAGACACTGGGTTCGCCTGCTGGATGGATCGATGCCTGCCTACTACGATGATGTGCGCGTAAATATTTTTTTGTTTGTTTTTTTGGTGCGCCACATCATCCCGCGCCCTGTCTTCCCCACAAACCAGCAGCGGCGGCCGTGGACACTGACAGGTTCCAACTGACTGCCATGTTGACTCTCGTGATTAATCTTATGTGTGGTGTGTGTTGGCTTAGCCTCTTTCGGTTAGGGTGCTGTCCCCGTGACCCGTTCCGACTAATTCTGGGCTCCAGTGTCATCAACTAAATGAGTGCTTAACGTCTGGAATGACTGAATGCGTTCAGCGGGAACTGGCCGAAAAGCAACGACAGGCGAGCAAATGATTCCTGAAGTGGAGCGAACCGGCGCGGCGCTCATCTGCTGTCAAAATGTTTGACTTGCCATGATTGAGCGCTCACGTCCGATGCACGACTGTGCGGCATGCCCAGCGAGCCGTGAATGGGCTTCGTTTGGTGGAAGCTAATCTACTTGAACGAGAGGAACGTCGCTGTTTTGATGGCGCCGCGGTTCCTGCATGAATTTAAGCATCACTCAGGTGGTGCTTGCAGCCACTGAGTGGAGGGTCCTTGGGAACTTTCCACATTCAGGGGGTGGAAGCATTCTGAGTCAATTCCCATCCCTCCTAAATAAACAACACCCTCGCTGGCAGACACAAGCAATCTTGTAAATCCTTCACAGAGCTGCTGATCAACACCTCTTCAGTCATAAGCGTTGCGCCGCCACCCGCATCAAGCACCGTGGCCATGATTGACTACATCAACAGTTTAAACAAATAGCCCTCGCCCCGACATCTGAGTTGATAAGGGTCCCTTCATTTGTTATTTACCCAAAGAGCAGGACATCCACCCAAGCGGCCACTCACACCGCCATAATGAGCTATAAATATTCCCAATTCGTCCGGCCCAAGGGGCGGTGGAGAAAGCAACAAAAAATCGTCGGATGGACATGTCCCCCATCAGAAGTGACCACTACAACACCAATTTATAATTAAATCGAAAACTTTAAATTAGATTTTACCATCCGCCCGGAGGCGGAGTCCAGGACGGGGTGGTCCATCAAAATTCATGCGAGCCACTTGAAAGGTTCGTCTCTTTCACAGATCCTTGCCTTTCACATCACATTAAGCATACACACTGGCATTCGCATACGCTCCCTTTCGCTAGTCAGCAGCATTTCATTCAGGACAGGCCCACAGTGGGGAGCCAGCACCTTCGCACACGCACTCACCGAAAAGTGGTTCAGTATCCCTTTCAATGACAGCGAGTCGCCCCAGTTGCCCTAGTGCTCTGCATCGAAACGAAACGTGCACGCATCGAAGAGGAGAAAAGTTGATCCTACGAATTTTCTCGTTGTTTAGTCGTGTCCTGTCTACGTCTGCCGTCGCCCCTGCACTTTGATCCTATTAGATGATGAAACAAAAAACCCGAGCGGACTGGTGGTAGACTGGCAACCCTTGTGCTGTTGCCCCGTTGTTGGGTAGCCGGACCCCATTATGTTGAATTTGATATGCTCTTTCATGGAATTTATTATGCTGAGCAGGACGAAATGATTTAAAATTAATCATGTAACAAGGATAATGATGTTGACCGCAATTTCCAAAATTGAGACGGTACGAGTGTGCTCTTATGATTTATACGTTGGTATCTCACACACACACACATGGCCACACGCATTAGGGACAGATCGTTGCGATGGCAATGAGTGGGTCAATGAGTGGGTCGAGTGGGGTGGCGACGCGTCCGGGAGATTGGACAAAAAAAAGGATCAAAGTAAGTGTTGGGTTACTTTGTGAGTGGCTGAGAGGTGAATTCGATTTGATTTCCACGAAATGTGAAGTAGGCTTATACTCGTCTTCGTTTAGGAGATAAATGGTTGATGGATGATGTTGTCGCAGGGTGGACGGGTAAGGGATGGGATAAGTGCTTGATTTAATGTAGGTTTTCTTTTCAAGGCTTCTCTGTGTTAAAATCGAACATCAGATATTGAAGCGAATGGGATGTACCCGTTCGTTTGAGAGGTCTGTGGCTTTTTGATTTTCTCGCGGAGTCGTTTGTCTTTCCGGGCGACTTCTCAAGTATAGCCAATAAAGAAGACCTATCTCCTTCAAAAAACCCATGCAATCTTATAAATGTCGGTCACACTACTGTCATGTGACAAGCACTGACAAGCTTTAAAACTGACTGTTAGCAGGGCTTGATGGCATCATCTCTGCGGAGCTTCAAAGAACAGCGAACTTCATCATGCCTTGGTTCCTCTACATCTTCAAAGGCTGGATGAGTCTAGGTCATGTTCCCAGCTCCTGGAAATGGGTCAAAGTAGTGTTTATTCCCAAAGCGGGTAAATACTCCCATGCCAAACCGAAGGACCTCAGACCTATCAGCTTCTCCTGATTTTTCCTGAAAACCGTGGAGAAACTAATAGACCTATAATAGGCAGCTGTTCCAGTACACAGACATACAATAAGTGTAAGTCTGTAGAGACAGCCCTCCACTCACTGATAGGCACCATTGAGAGATCTCTCGAGTTTAAAGAATGCACACTGGAGCCACTTGTAGACTTCAAATGTGAGTTCAGCAGAGTAATACACTCTCAGATGAGAAACGCTAAGATCCATTGAATAGTTAATAGGAGCACCCCACAAAGACGTGTTCTCTCACCCCTTTTTTGGAACGTAGCGGTAGATGAACTGCTATTAATACATCTGGCAAATTCGTCACTACTCTAAGAGACATAATGCAGACTGCCTTCGACAAGCTGGAAGCATGGACACAAGCATGCGGACTCTGTGTTAACCCACAAAAAACTGGTATCGTACTCTTCACCAGAAGATAAGAGATCCCCCAGTTTGACCACCCACTGCTGTGTGGCACTATATTACAGCTAACTACCAGTGCGAAAATTCTGGTTCGAAACTGGAAGCTTAACATCTAGGAAAGAGTCAAGAAAACCTCTTTTGCCCTTTTTAGCCGCAAAAAAAGCCATTGGATGCAAATGGGGCTTACAACCACGCAGCGCTCACTGGATTTTCATCTCGATTGTCAGACCAACACTTCTGTATCGAGTCTCAGTTTGGTGGACGGCACTAAACAAGGCTATCAACTGCAAGACAATCAATCGAATACAAGAGACTAGCCGGGCTTGTGCAACAGCGGAGCACTGAGAAGTACTCCGTCAGACGCACTGAATATTCTCCTTCACCTTCCACCACTGGAACTATTCGGAGAACAAATAACAGCCAGCACAGTCTTGAGACTCAAAACAATCCGACTATGGTCCGAACTCCACATCGGCCACTCAACCATTCTCAAGGAATTCAACTTCCTTCCTACCGCCACTGACCGCCTATTACCTCAGGCTATCTTCGAGAAGAAATTCTCAATCAGCATTCCCTCCAGATCGGACTGGATGTCGGATAGGCAGAGGTTGGATGATCCTCTGCGTAGTTTCACAGACGGATCGAAGACTAAAGAAGGGGTGGTTGTGGGTAGCTATCCACAAGCCCTTAATATTGCTTCTTTTTGTAGCTCCCTAACCACTGTAGCGTTTTTCAGGCAGCAACCAAACTGTTAGAGAGGCGTTGTCATGGCTCAAAAATAACGTGATATCAAAAAGGGACATCACCATCTGTTCCGACAGTCAGTCCGCCATTAAATCGCTTTACAAAGTCATGTTTTCCTCAAAAACAACCCTTAATTTCAGGCTGTCTCGAGATGTCTGAACATTTTAACATTCCAGCCATGTGGGTGCCGGGACACTGTGACATACCAGGCAACTGCGAAGCCGATGAACTCGCCAGGTGTGGTACAACCTCATCCCTGTCAATAGCAGGGCTACCACCTTCCATGCCGATCGCTACAGCCTACCATCTTTTAAAGATTCACCCAATTTGTGACAAATGGCTAGAAGGGATCACCTGCCTTAAAACAAAAGAAATCTGGCCATCACTTGAGCTAAGGCGGTCGGTCTACTTAGACTCAGCAAGCACTCATTAAGGACTCTTATAGGAGTCATAACCGGGCACTGTGCAATTGGCACTCATGCTCGCAGGATGGGTGCCCTCTAAAATGATTTCTGCAGAAGCTACATGGATGAAGAGGAGGAAGAAAACACTCATCACCTACTCTGCTGCTGCAGCGCTCTGGCTAGTCCTAGGTTCCTACAGTGAGCAGCGCCAGCATAGGCCAGCTTAATCGCTTCACTACAAGCACCGACTGGTTTCAGTGTTAGCAGAAGTCTATGCGCGTGGTATCACAATGGGTCTATTCTGGCCTAAGTGTGACTGTCCTTCGCAGTCAGCCACCATAACCTAACATAATCTAACTTTAGTTTGTGGTTAGAGAGTAGAGTTGACAACCTCATGGATTCCAACGAACCATTATTTTGCGTTAAAGTCAAGACTAATTACCCTTTTTTCTTGATTTTGTTTTAACATTCCAACTCTGAACTGGTATTTTGTGCAACCAACTTCTTCTTCTTTGGCTGGCGCTACAGTCCGGGGTGGACCTGGGCCTCAGCCAACATGCCTCTCCGTCTAGCCTCGTCTTGTGTTAGTTGCTTCCAGCCATGCACGTTCAACTTATTCGGGTTCCCTTCTAGCTGCGTGAGCCACCGTAGGCGTGGTCTTCCTTTACCTCGGGATTGGAGTCGAAGACTTTCCGGACCGGAGGATTGGTGTCCATAGACGTGACCTAACCATCTGAGTCGATGTCGCTGTACAGCTCGTCATTCAGTCTCCTCCTCCAAGCACCATTCGTACATACGAGACCGAAGATAATTGGAACGACTTTTCTCCCGAAGCGACCAATGTCCTCGTCCGCTTTGATTAGTGTCCTTTCTTCTGCGCCATACAGTAGGACTGCGATTGTCTGACTATATCTTAGTTCTTCGAGAGATGGCTTTATTCCTCAGTGGTCTTCCGAGTGCGAAAACGCAGCGGTTGGCCATCGAGATCCTCCGTTTTAGACTATCGTATCAACTTCGGAGCCTAGGTAGACAAAGTCTTTCACTACTTCAAAGTTATAGTTGTCTATAGTGACGGTGTGTCCAAAAAGTCGGTGTTGGTGGACCTTTTTTGAAGACATACGTGGTTTCAACAGGACGGTGCCACTTGCCCCACAGCTAACGAAACAATGGCTCTTTTGCGCGACAAATCAATGGCCATGTTATCTCACGTGGTGGCGATGTCAATTGGCCGCCAAGATCATGAGCCTTCCCCCCTGATTGTTGGCACAGTTTAGTGGGTCTCCTTTCTTAAGCATTGGGCAAACGATGCTGAGATTTCAACCAACGTGCATACGTTCACCCGACCAGATTGTACAGATGAGTTGGTGTATGCACCTTACCAAATCATCACCACCTGCTTTGAGGAGCTCGGCAGGCTGTCCTTCGGCAGCAGCCTTATTGAACTTCAGTTTGGCGATTGCTGCGGTCACTTCACTCAGGTCGGGAGGGCGACATTCTTGTCCATCATGGCCTATAGTGGATGGATTATTGTACCTGACAGTCTGCAGAAGTGGTCTTTCCAAATTCCCGGAACCAATTGTAATTCTACTGCTAGGCTCCCATCCTTGTCCTTGCAGGCTTCTCTTCGGTTTTTGTGAACTTGACATGTTCTCTTTGCCTCTTGGAAGAGTTGCCGAACATCGTTCCTGCAGTAATATCCCTCAATCTCCTGTGGAAGAGTATTCCGGTGGAATACCAGCAGCATCTGCTGTGATGGAGAGCCTACATCAGTTATCAGGTCTCAGCTCAACAACCGAAAAGCTGCCCCTTGACCCAAGCAAAGGCAGGACACTTTCAGAGGAAGTGGGAATCCAAAGACAATGTGCCGTGACCCAGTCCACGCCCGATCGCTTAGGATCGTCTGCAACAATTTCCCTAACGAAAGCCACATTTTCTTTAGAGCTTGCATTTGGAAAGAAATTTAGCGGATGTAAGGCAGTAAGGAGCCTATGTCTTCTGCTCTCTAGAAACCCGCGAAGCACCATCATCAGCAGTGCGATATTGCGGACATTTTTTCTGAATTTCTAGTGTAACCACGAAATGTCCCCCTTTCGGGGAGCCAACCACACCGCGCACAGAAAAAAAACCAGCCACCAAACCCGTAATCAACTCGTTTATGGTAAATTGTCATCACTAGCAACCACGGCCCCCTATTGACATTGAAATTCCCACAACACCTCGAGTGCCAATTGAGAGAGAATTTTCCTCTGAAAACCTCATAATTACAGTGACTTACTTCGCAACATTCCAGAACGTGACGACTCCATACGACAGAGGTGGCAATCCCGTCGGGGCCATCTCGCACGCCCCGTCACCGCCGCCGGGGATAATCACGTTTTCCGAATTCTCACACAACCGAGACGGGCAACGAGAAACGTGAAAACAGAGCACCACCGTCGCGTCGTCGCGCCGCTCCGCCGCTAGAGAGGAGAATGAAATTCCTCAACCGAACGAAATGAAGTAATAACAGTTTCTGTCGTTAGCACGAGCTTGTCGTGTTTCCAGAAATTAGGACCTCTTCACGAAGGAATGTAGTGACGATTTATATCTGCAGCTGTCACGGCCCACCCACCCCCGGTGAGCAGCCGCCGACCAGAACAGAGACACTCGATGTGGAACAGAAACAATTTCTTCATGCGATGCCTTTGACACGTCCAACCAATTTGGCTTTCAATCCAGCGTGGGATTACCAAAAAACTGGATGTACCTACCTTCCACTCGGATGCAAATTAGGGCGAGAGCACACACAAAATGATGACAAAGACGGGAAGCGGGCAGGAACTCGGAACTTGGGCTCAATGCTCGATGCCGTGGCTAATATCCTTTCGAGTTTGCCCGCCCAAGCAGCGCCCAGCACCATTCACCATGTCGCACCATTATGACGTCTTCAAATAGAAAGGACGCGCCTCAAATTTATGAGCGAATAAAATTGGATGTTTAAGCAAAGCAGGACAGGACGGAGCTTCGCTTCCGGCTGCGGCGACGGCAACGATGGTGTGGTGTGGTGTGGTTGGCGTCTCTCCAAAATCGTACTTAGAACGGGCACGGCACCACAAAAGTCCCATTTCCTCCATTCAAGCCTCTAATTCAATGAAAATCAAGTTTTTGTGCGGCCAAATATCCTTTCAGCCAGCACATCTAGCCGAGTGCGCCAGCTCGGGAAAGTTTTCCTCCCCCGAAGGACTTTCTTCGACGGAATTACTTTGCCGCGCACATTTGTACATTTTGTATTAGCTGATGGCGAACTGGGCAGACCACCAGCTCACCTTGCCGTCGTTGTCATCATCGTCATGGTCCCCGACCGAGTGGATGGAGGGAGAATAAAAGAATATGTTAGCTACTCAGCGGGTCGGAGTAGGCTTGGGGAATCCTTTCTCCGAATGCACACTCTCGTCGCTGTGCAGTTCCATGAATATCTGAGGTTCGCACTGAGGAGCGAAAGAAGACAAAAAAGCCGGTGTTTTATTTCGTCGAGGAAAGTGGAGGAGTTCAGGAAAGTGTACACCTCGATGGTGCGGTGCTTGCACCTCCGCGCCGCTCTGTTGGGCGGTATGGGCTGCCATGAGGTCCTGGAAGCGGGTGGGGTAATTCAATGAGTTGCTGTTTTGTGTGCGTTTCTCTCGCGTTTTTTTTTTCCTCTTTTTTTCTTCTCATCGCTGCCTGGCTGCTTTCCCGCCGCTATTCCCCGGTGAATGGAGAGGAAATTATTTATTCAGGAGAACACTTAATCCCATAGAATCCATTTGGAGATGGCATCCTTGTCGGTTGTGCTCCGCCGGAATGGGAGCTCGGGTGGGACTCAAGGATTCTGTCAAAGCACGGAGAGGGAGCTGCAAATCGGCGGGTCTGATGGGTCTTAAGCGCAAAAAAGGATAATGAGCTCTGCGCTAGAAATAATGATTTAACAACCGAATTATGGAGTATAATTGAAAAATTATGATCTCCTGCGGCGTCTTCGCCTAAGCGAAAGCCTCGCCCAACCACTGTCTGCCGCATTGACAAACGAAATGAATTAATGAGTCGTGAACGATGGATGAAGCTCGGTGTGCCTGACTTTGAATTGGGCCAAGAGGACTGCGCGGATGTGGAGCGGTCTTATGCTGGCGGGGGGATAATCTGCTGAAAGGATTCTTTGACTTCCTGCACGTTCGGGGGATATGAATGTGGGTGCAATTAAGCCGCTTACGGGGTGGTGTTCATTTGAAAAGTTCCCATGCAATGATCACTCTTCTGCTGTACGACTCGTCAGTGACTCTTGATTGCTTTGAATTGAAGGGGCTTACGCCGTCGTTTTGTCATCAGCTAAGCTGGATTCGTTTTTCTTAAGTCCGTTTGAGTGCGAGTGCGAGTGCGCCTTCCGTTTGGCGGAGTCGACTACAAAATGGGTCGACTTCCTGAAGAATCTATTTTTTTTTTTCATCCCTTTTTCTGATTTTTTCAATGTAGATGGCGCTTCACTCGCAAATGTAGGTAGGATGCAAGAGAGACCTGACACCTGCAAGGCTAATATGGATCAGGTTAGGGTAGCCAGTACTGGCTGAGCCTACCAGGACCATCCTCTGAACATAGTAAGCGTAGATTTTCCCGTCAGAGCTGCGTCGGTTTTCACGATAGAGTCACATCATGTAGCTGTCTAGCGCCGTGCCTCGCCGTAGCGTAATGCCTAAGTGCGCTTTCCCTAAAGGTTCTGTTTTCAATTGGCTCGCATCGCGAACCAGTGCAAAAAAGCTTCTCAGCTTCGCCGTCTTTCTTCACTCGGTGATCATTTGGTTCATAATATTTTTGGCTCCCTATGGTAGCGATGAAGTGACATACACGCACATGATCGGCCCCTAATAAAGTGATCCGGTGTGTATCAGTCTTGGGGAGGTTTTCGTGTTGGGCTCGTGGGTTTCGAGATCATTTGGGATAGCCTCCTTTCGGTCTTTACGACATTAGCTGTAACCGTTGGATCCGAACGGCGACCTCACCCGCTCGTCTTCCTTTGAGACCACAAAGCACAGAGCGGACACTGTTTTGGTCCTTCCGACAGATACTTACATGCCCAGGTGCCTAGTACAAGGAGACTGTGCAAAGGTCCTAGTTCCATCTGCAATGCTAAGAAAGTGCTTGCATAGGCTATCTAATCGAGTACCTGCTTGTCCTGGTTCTTAACAACTGATGTAGACCTGTTACAGAGAAACTAGTAACGTCATCCACAGTGAATCTACGAGGAGTGAGAAAACCAATCTGACAGCCTGACTCTGATAGCCTACCAACCGGAGTCATTGACTGCATTCCATGAAGTTGTAGTAATAAGCTTGGACCCAAACCAAAAGCCAATGCTAAACTGCGCATCTCGCTGAATAAAGGACGAAGAGGAAGTACGTTCCGACAAGCGCAAGATCATCAGATTGAAAGAAGGTCCCAAGGTGCAGTTTGACCTCGGGGTAGTCAAGGACTTCGTCTTACTTGCCTGTCTCTGCGATGAATGACACTAACAACATCGCCAGATTTCCCAAAGTCAAACATAATGGAGAGTGGTAGTAGTCCTGCGTAGTTCAACCACGTTTTGTACAGCGTTTTGTAAGCGGTCCAAAGAGTACTTGACTGCGACCAGAGGAATGAATGATAGGACCCTTCACTTTCCAAAGGGGAACATAATTAGAGAAGGAGATCAACAAATTTGGTATGCGCAGCTACGAGCATCTGGTGGCCCGTGGCGTTGTGGGTACGTGTGTCGACCCCAACCTCGACGTCGTAGGTTGGATTCCAGCTCTGAGCGACAGAAATAATTTTTAAGGCCTAACCTATTTCGAGTCACTGACAATGCTCAAAGAGTATTTCCCGTCTAGAAAAAGCTTCTCAAATCTGGCCTTCGGAGTTGGCATAAAACTGAAGGTCCCTTTCACTCGTGAGAGAACAATAGCACGCACAACACGAGTGGTTGCTGAGAAACTAGGCCCTGGCCCTCTATGGGCTGTAGGACCACCCATATTATATATAGCTACGAGCATCTTGACCTTGATCGCTCTAGCTAAAGAGGCTTCTTGATTGAAGATCCGCTCGGATTATAAAGGGTGGTTCATCGTGTGGTTTGATTTTCAATAGAGGGAAAAAGGAAGTGGCCTGATATTGAATCAAAGTTGCCGAATACTGAATTTTAAGGGTATTGGTGAGGATTTTTAATTATTTACTTAAGGTGGCGCTACAGTCCGGGGTGGACCTGCGCCGAAACCAAAAAGCGTCTCCACGACGTTCTGACCGAGACGTCAGTGTTGGGTCTCCTTTCTCGTTGACAGCCTATACTTTGTCTTGCCCTCGTTTACCGCTAAACCCATCTTCGCGGCTTCCGTTGCAATATCCACAAAAGGGCAATTGACATCACGCTGCGTTCTTCCGATAATGTCAATATCGTCGGCATATGCGAGTAGTTGGACGGACTTCAGAAAGATTGCTCTTCTGTTGGTGGCGTTCGAAGTTTGAAGAACGATGTTGAAAAAGTCGCATGACAGCGCGTCGCTTTGTCTGAATCCTTTTTTGACATCAAAGGTCTCGATTAGATCTTTACCGACCTTGATGGAGCAGCGTGCATTCTCCGACGTCGTCCTACACAAACGGACGAGTTTGGTAGGGATGCCAAAACTAGACATTGCTCTGTATAGCTCGTCTCTATAGATGCTATCATACGCGGCCTTAAAATCGATGGAAAGGTGGTGAGTATCGATTTGTGACTCCAAAGTTTTCTTCAAAATCTGCCGTAGTGTGAATATTTGGTCGATGGTGAATTTTCCTGTCCCAAAGCCTCACTGGTTTGGACCGACCAGTTTGTTGACGAATGGCTCTAGGCGCTCACACAGTACGGCAGATAGGATCTTGTATGCGATACTTAGGAGACTGATGCCTCTGTAGTTGGCTCAGTTCAAAGGGTCCAATTTTTTTATGGATCGGGCAAACAATTCTAAGGTTCCATTCATAGGGGATGTTTTCCTCCGACCAAATTTTACAGACGAGTTGGTTCATGCTCCTTACCAAATCATCGTCTGCGGCTTTAAGAAGCTCGGCGGGTAGGCCGTCAGCTGCCGCAGTCTTGTTGGATTTCAGTTTAGACATGACAATCCTCACTTCATCCGGGTCAGCTGGACGGAATTGCTGATCTTCATCGTCCCTTTCATTGGTGTTGAATGGTTCGTTCGGGGATTTGGTTCTTCGCCGTTATACAGTCTGCACAGAGGGTGTCTCCATATCCTCAGCATCGACTGTGACTCTACAATGATGTTCCCTTGATCATCCTTCAGGCTTCGGTTCGGACTTTATAACCTTGACTGGTTGACATTGGTAAGACTTCCTAACATCATGCATGCAGTAATATCCCTCTATTCTGCCGATCGCGCGCTTCTCATGCTCCTTCTTTTTCGTCCTGAGAAGCCGGTGTTCGTCTCTCCTCTTCTGCTCCCAGACCCTCCGAGCAGCTCTTGTCCTTCTTTGCAGTGCCGCTTTGTATGCTTCTTGCTTGGTTGCATTCACCTGCCGACACTCGTTGCCAAATCAGGGGTTTCGTTTTGGTGGCGGATTGAAACCCAGCACATCAGAGGCGGCATCTCTGATGGCTTTTTGGCAATGCTCCCAATGGTCATCAATACTTGATGTTGACGGCGTTGGATTTTTTAAGAGGTTAAGGGAGACACGATCGGAAAAGGATTTGGCAATATCTTGCGATTGTAGCCGGCCGATGTTGAACTTTTTATAGTATTTGTTTATCTTGGTGGTGTTCGGGATACACGCAACCTTACCTTGGCAAGGTGGTGGTCCGAGTCATTGTTGGCAGCTCGGAATGTTCGGACATCCATAATACTGGAGGAGTACCTTGCGTCGATCGCAATATGATCAATCTGATTGACGGTTGATTGATCAGCAGATCGCCATGTTCCTTTGTTAATATCGCGATGTGGGAATCTTGTACTGGCTATTACTGGTCCATCAGCCTAAGTCCGTTATCGGATATGGTGTCGTGTAGGCTGTGCTTTCGAAAGGCGAGAATTCACTTTTTATTAAAAAATGAGCAATAAATATTTGAAACGCCATTTTTTGTTTGATACTGAACATAACTCATAACATTTGCGTACATAAATAGCCTAACTAGTTATACAGTTTCAAAGCTGGAAAATGTGATAGGTGGCCGGTTGCTGCTGCACTTACCCAACAAAGTTTAAGATCACTTTCAAGTTGATAGTAAAAACGTTAAAAATCCAACCTGCCCCCCTTTAAATGCCACGCATGACACCTTTCAACATGGAAGAGGCCCAGCTGGTGCTCATCCCAGGGTGTGCGTTCCTCCAAGCAAACATCAAAAGCAAGTCTGGAAAAACTCTAATTACATTTCGTTAGAAGAACCCATTGCTGGAGCCTAATTTCAAAGGAGAATCCTCGCACGTCCCCAAAGTTGAGTCTCCCTCACTTGTGGCTGACTCTGAGCTGATTCTCACATTCTGTAACTCACATTAGGGAAGTGCCGAAAACAATAATTTAAAACATTTCCCCCGAAAACAAAAACGCAAGTACCTAAACGAGGGAGACTTGAAACGAACTCAAACACGCATCCCCACCACATGGCCGCGCCCTCCACTTCACTTGTTTGTTGCCCGTCCCGATGGCTCATTTGAGACTCACTGAACACGGGATTTATCTTTGCCCATCTGTAATCGTAACCCTGTTAGCGGGACTGTCATGGCATCCCATCCAACCGCACAGCATAATTAGGACTGTACAATAATTTAATCATCCCTTTATTAAGACCCTTAGCGCAAGGCATCCGCCGCACCGCACTGCCACCGTCAACAGCAGCCAGCAGCATCCCCGTCACAGTCAGGAGAGTAATAAATAAAAATTTCTCACGACTCCTTCAGCAGGAGACCGCCGACTTTCACGAGCACGCCAGTGGCGTTGTTGGTGGCAGCGATGCGACGGTGCGCTTCCTCTGGCGTCCCGTCCAAAAACTCGGTGACAGGGACATTTTGGTGTCAAATTGGCTACATCATCAAAGCGTTAGGGTGTTCTTGTGTTACTCCACAGCACCCACCCGCCGACAAGAGGCCAACCAACCGCGCGGCGCTGTTGTGCACCTGCCACGTCCTTGCCAGCGCGTTTCGTTGGATAAATAGAAGAAGGCGAAACGAAACGAAACGAAACGATGATATGAACAAGATATGACTTGCGGCAGAGTTTTAGGGATTTTATATATTCCATTATAAATTATACACAATTACCACCATCCCCTCCCAGTGGGGTGGCGGGTGGGCACTCCCTAGGACTCCGCACGCAATCGGCGGGCGAAGGATGCTTCAAGCAATTTCTCTTCTTCAAAATGTTTCCTCGTTCGCGCACAGTTGCGAGCACCCGAGCGCCGGAATGGGGTAGTTTCGGCTGTGACTCCACCGAGTGCTCGGCGCTCCGGTCGAGATTTTCACGCAGCGATATTTATTCACACCTGGGTAGCACACGTACACGTGCATAGGTGAAATTAATGTGTTTCATGCGAAACGTGGATTGTGGATCGTGGATTATTTATGAATCGAAAAATGCTCCTCCAGCGAAAAGTGCCTCAGAGCTCAGAAGTAATTTTCAAGGCAGCAGCGGTGCGGGCGAGAGCGCCGACTTAACCCGGCGCACATGTGGCGGGGGAAATTGATAGGTCTGCAGATAGAAAGTGTTGTCGGCTGTGACTCATGGAATTTACATATGAGGACACAGCTACACGAGTGAACGTGTAACAGTTCGACGCTGGATGCGAGACGCAGTCACGAAATTCTCCGAATAAGTGCCTGCCGCAGGGTGGGTGTGGCGTTTATGGCTAAGGTGAACTACCTGCCTGCGTGGTGTGGGGTGGCAATAAAAACTGGACGGATGCATATTCTAGGGAGGATTAAAAATCATAAAGCCGAAGGTCGTGTTGAGTGCCGATGAATAATGAAAGCGCCGTTTCAGCACGAGCAAATTATTCAGATGAACTTAAATAGAATGCCTTGATGTGTTGATGTGTCCCAGGACAGGACAGGCGTTGCTGCTCGTTTTATGCGATAACTTGGTTCAGGTGCGGAACGACTTCATAAATGGATTGAGTAAATATTGGAGAAGACTGTTCAGCTGTCAAGTCGGGGAAAAACTATCGAAAAAAACTGGACTAGTTCTGGTGGATGAATATTTTCGAGAGTAAGGCAGCAGAGAGGTTCGTCAGCTATTAGAAGTGCGATTCCGAATGGTTGCATCGATGTGGAAGCGGCTAAGATGGGTCTTGCGGTGGCAAAGTACCTGCTGTCCAGAAAAGGTCCATTATTACCGACATCTTGGACAAGGTGTCGCAATAGATACCGCTTCGATCTAGCTAAGGACTCTGTCTATGTAGGCTGTGCAATAAGCTCCCGAAATGATATTGCCGTGGAGATAGGACGAATGGTAACTCGCGCCAAGCAAGCTGTATCTTTATAAGATCTTGGGAGTGAATGGCGAAGAAGCATAGACAATGTCAAATAAGTATGAAGAGATGGTCGCTTCGAATAGGATTTGGTCCCGTTTGCCAAGAAGTTGCTTGGAGGAGGTGTACAAGGACATTGGCCTACTTAAACGAATCCAATTGTCTTCGAGGTTAACTCTGAATGACAACGCGGTAGATTACGACGTATCCTCCTGCGTAACCTGCTGAGTGTTCGAAACTGAAGGCCCAGAGTCGTGCTAGTTGGTGAGGAATGCAGACTGAAGCCCAGGTCCACTCCGGACTGACAAAGAAGAAAATAAGACTCCGAATGGTGTGTAAATTCAAGTTGTGGGTGCGCAACCTAAGCCTGCACCGACATCAGATGTCGGCAAAGGAGATAGTGAGTGAGGCTCCGCATTTGGTCTAGATGGTCTCTTTCCATCTTACTCGCAATGTAAAGGTGCCGAGCTGTACAAATGCCTTAAAAGAACTGAGCTGTAGACATACCACCAATTGCAGCGAATTCTCCTTAAGTCGAATTGTCTCAGGGTATCATGGGTTCGACTTAGAGAGTGGTTTTTGTATGGAAAATTCATTAGAGTGATAGTGAGTCTTAGAAAGAGTCCACTGACCCATGGGTACAGCGCGCCGCACCACATGTACGTGAACTGTGTTAAGAGATCGACCTTGGAACTTTCTGAAATAGAAAACAATTTTAATGAAAGTTCGCCCTTGTTAGACGGAAATTCTTAGCTTTGAGATTTGCATTCAAACAAGGCACTAGCTGATGTTAAACAATGTACCTACTTATAGTGACGTGCACATAATTAGAAAAGGCAAGAGGTTAAAATTTGAGGGTTGGAGCGACTGTGCCTTGAGTTGAATAACTTGGACTTGGAAGGCGTAGAGTGACTTGCATCTTAAAAGCGACTCCTTTCTTCCAATGCGTTCCAAGAAACTCGTGTGGTCACTTTACTGTGCTCACAGCTCTCCTATCATCGTCGCCAAATTCGTGCCGGCAGCTATTGTAAGTAACCAACATTTTTCAGAGACAGAACACAGGGGACAGCATTGTTTCGAGGCTGACAGTTGCTGCTTATTACTCTAAGCATTGTATATGACTTGAAAGAAGTGGGCGCAGACATTATTTCTTTGCTATAAGCAATCGAACCTAGAAGCGCTAAGTTCAAGGGCATTATAGCCGACGCACAGATTTAAAATTTTCGGGTTTAAGCCCACAGGGCATATGGATAACCGCAATAGCCATCACGGAAAACTTCACAGACACTACCAGATTGATGGAAAACCCTTTCAATGGTTTAAGCCAGGTGAACTTTGGGTGTGAGTTTTCACTCGTTTTTCTAGTGAAAAAGAGCATTTGCATTACCTGACTTTCTTCTAAAGTGGGGCTACAGTCCAGGGTAGACCTGGACCTCAACAGACAAGCCTCTCCAACAGACAAGATATTTTTCCAGCTGCCTCCAATTTCGCACGCCCAGTTGGTTGAGGTCCTTCTATACTTGGGTGCGCAATCTGTTTCATTGTCTCCATGACTCAGATTCGCAGATTTTTCTGGCCGGAGCTGCGATGTCCATTCGCTCTATATAGCCACGCCGTTTTAAGCGATGTATACACAGACGCTTGACTAGGTGCAGCCTATAGAGTCGTTCATTAAATCTTCTCCTACAGATGCCAACATTGAAAACAGGACTAAAAATCGCACGCAGTAATCTTCTCTTCAAAATACTAAGAGCTTGTAGTAGCATCCGTACCTCTGCGTCTCAGAGCATTACTGAGATGATGAAGGTGTTAGCCAGCTTCGTCCTACGAGAGAGGGCTCGATTACTCAATTGCTTCTTGAGTCCTCTGAGTTTGATCTCGGTGCTGATGTCGTTGTTCCCATTTACTGCGAAGCCGAGGTAGACGAAGTGCACCATCGTTATCCACCTAGAAGTTTTTGCTGCCCTCTGTCTCACACGTCGATGTTGTGCATCCTTTATCGATGAAAGCAAGAGCCTTGTTTTGTCTTCATTTACCGCCAGACCCATTTTGGCAGCTTCTATGCAAGCAATCGCCTTATTGAGCGCTTGCTGAGTTAAGCCGATCACGTCAATATCATAAGCAAGCAGCTGAAAGGACTTTTAGAGGATCGTTTCTTTTGTGTTAACAAGTGAGTTTCGTAAAATCTTCTCCAGGGTGATATTGAAGAGGACACATGACAGCGCAACGTCATGTCTAAAACCATTTTTTACATAGAAGGTCTCGGTGAGTTCGTCATTAACCGTGTTGGAGCAGCGAGGGTTCTCCATCGTCATCCTGCACAACCTGTCGAGCTTGGCAGGAATGCCGAGACTAGACTTGGTGCTGTATATCTCGTCTCCATGAGCGCTGTCGTATAATAATGATAACAATATGGGTGGCGCTACAGCCCGTTGAGGGCCGAGGCCTAGCTTCTAAGCACCACTCGTGTTGTGCTTGCCGTTGTTCACTTACGAGTGGTTGGGATCTACAATTTTTTGCCGACTCCGAACGGCCAAGTTTGAGAAGCTTGACAGGAATTCTCTTTGAACATTGTCAGTGACGCGAAAGAGGTGGGACCAGGGATGGAACCTAGACGTCAGCACACCGACAAACTCTACGTCCCAACACTGTCATATCCAGCAATGTCAATCGACGAATAGATGGTGCGTGTCGACTTGCACTTCTTGGGTCTTTTCCAGGATCTGCTATGGTTCGGTCTTGTGGACTTCTCTCCCTTGAAGCCTCCCTGATATGGACCTATCAAATCTTCATGTGGGTACCCAAAACGGCGGCAAAGATCTTGTACCTGCGACTTATCCCTCTATGCTTGTGCGGAGTTGAAGGGCTTTTCCCAGTTCCACTCGTCAGTCATGCTGTCCTCCGACCATACCTTGTAAATGATCTGGTTCATGCGCCCAACCAGGTCATTCCCAGCCGACTTAAATAGTTCCACGGACCATTCGTGCTCCAGCCGCTTTCTTTAATTTCAGGCTCGATATTGCTACCTCGACCATGTCCAAGTCGGGGGTTAGAGTTCTTCTATATCCTTGTCAAATTAGGTAGAACATTCTGCCTGACAGAGCTAGTGGGGTCATCGTCCCCGTTCAACAGTCTGCAGAAGTTATTTTTTCCAAATTCTCAGTATCGACTATGACTCGACTACGACTTGTCCGGTCTCGTCCCTGCAGTCCTCTGTCCGAAGCTTACCTTCACCGGATAGTGTTTTTTCCTTCTGATTATGGATTATTTGACTTTACTTTTCACTTCTTTAAATAAGACGTACACAAGCCATGTGTGAGGGTTCTCTCGATGTCCTCTCGATGGGAATTGTGCAGTGATTACATAATAAATGAAGAAGAGAATTGATTTCTGAGGACACCATCACTTACGCAATCAACATTCGATTATTGGCATGCACTTCGACGCGACGATGTGAGTACAAATTATATTAATCCTGTCCAATTCAAGCCCGACGTCTACACAGATTGGATGCCTATATTTGAATCGATACCTCAATGAGGACACGTCTGAATTTAAATTCTTCCGAAGTAAAGAAATTCCTGGAAATTCTCTTTGAAATTGTGTCCTTAATGTATTATTTCCAGATCTGATTAAGGCTGGAGTATAACCTAATTGGCCTAAGCCCATGGAATGGAATTTAATTACAAATTTAGATGTGATTTCGTGTGCTTCTCCTTCGGCTTTAAGTCTGTGCACCTGAGTCCGGTGGCTCTGTCTCTGGTTGTTTGAGATAGGTTTTCACTTTGCCTATGCACTACACATGACAGAACTGGAATGACCGATGTTAAAGGTACCGCCAGTGTGGTGCTCCGTAAGCGGGATTATTTGGTCTATAGAAGCAGAGATAGGGAAGATTTGTTTGATCACCCCCTCTGTCCGTCACTCGTCGACACAGACAAGACGTCATTACGCTTCGTAAAATGTTTTCTTTAAAATCTTGGGACAAACGTGAAATCTTGACTCGAACGATCAAGGTGAAGGTTTGCCAAAACACTACAATTGCCAGTCCGGTGATAGGAACTCAAGGGAAGCACTACGAGGTAGACCTGGGCCGCAACCAACAAGCCTGTCCAACTAGCGCGATCTCTGGCTAGCTGCCACCAGTTTCGCACACCAAGTTGGTTGAGGTCCTTCTCCACTTGAGTGTGCTACCTCAAATGCGAGCGTCCTCTGTTGCGTTGCCCCACAGGCTCGGGCTTGAAGATTCTTCGGGCCGGAGCTGTGGTGTCCGTCCGTTCTACATGACCTAGTCAACGTAGGCTCATGTCGCTCTACAGCCCGTACAGTGCGTTGTTGAATCTTCTCCTCCAGAACCCGTCAACACGCGAACTTTTCTCTCAAAGAGACCAAGGACTTCTTCATCCGCTTTCGAAATTGTCCATGCCTCCGTGTCGTGTAGCAGGACTGGAATACAGAGCCAACTTGGTTCTTCTAAAGGAATAATTCAGCGTCCACATACATACAGTAGAGAACACATGCCCAAAATGTGGATCTGTGGCTCGGCTCGGATCATTCTACCCCCGAACATCGTTAACAACATTGACCACATCAGGACGTAAGAAAAAGCTGTGTGCACCATTAACAATGAAAGGCGTACCTCAGGCGCATATCCTTCCCTAGGCCGTCGGAATGTAAAGTAAGAAATATTGTCGCAACTGCTTGCTGCCTTCAACGAAGTAGAAACACAAACCTTCGAGGTACCCTGTGATGTCCTTACAAGGATGTCAATCTAATTAAATATCCAAGTTCTCGTTTATTATTGATCAAGAAGTCATAACAAGCAAGTTTCCCTTGTGAATCCGATTAATTGTCCACGTAGGTTGACAGTTTCCACATCCCGTAATTCCACTCAACGTCGCCGGTGACCATCAATGTTCTCAGCAACATAAAATCCCCTACTAATCAGTCGTTTTGATGAAAGGTCAAGTCCCCTACAGTGCCACAAACAGAATACCCCCGTAATCCCAAAAAGCTAGTGACTAAAGACGATGCCAAGAAATAAGCCTCTTTTCTGTAGACACAACCGTCACCAGTCCAATCCATCAAGGGCGCGTCCCTAAATGGTATCGAATTTCCCACAAATTTCACAATTTTTTCCACCACCACCCTAAATCCGCCTCAAGACCATTAGTTGCGTAGTCCTTTTCGCAAATTAATCGCCCTGCCAAGGCGCCGCAAGCAACAAAAAAGGAGATTTGCAAACAGCCGACAATAATTATCCAACAAACGGTCTACACCGTCTCAGAGCCCAGTCCCCTTTAATCCTTCGCGCGGCTACAAAAACAGCAGCACCCGGAAGGGACACAGCAAAAAAACGAGCGGAAAAACAATTGAATTCCAATTAAATTATTCAAGTACTTAATTTACACATCACCCTTAAGCGGTTTTTATGGTCGAAAAATTGTGTATCCCCTCAAGACAAATCCCGGCTATTCCCGCAAAATGGGATATTTATGCATAAGGACATCCGTAAAAGCTAACCATTAAGGGAGCGAAAAATCCGAAGGCTGCCGAACAAACAACATCAAATGGAAAGTATAACTTAAATGGAAAATGGACACTTGGACAGTCGGACCGCCATCACACGCCACCATCAAGGACCATCATGACCAACCGCCAACATTGGACATTTTGGGGAAACAACAAATTAAAAGGACATCTATCTTACTTAGTGAACTCAAGCGATTACCATTCACGTTTATTCTTCTTCTCAGCCAAGCCCACCCCGTCGACCAGCTGCCCATCCCCCAGTGAATCAGTGAAAGGAAAGATTCGTCCGACCATGAGACATTTAATGGGGCGCCAGCACATAGGACACAGATGGAGCAAAACAAATAGGCACTCAGTTCGGTCCGTATCCTTTTTCTTTTGCTTTTTCCATTTCCCAGCAACAACCACAGGCATACAGAGGAAAAGACGCAAAACAAATCCTCGTTCCCTCTCCCAGTGGGTTGTGTGAGTGTGTATTATGACCCTATGCCCATATGTCCTTCATTTCAAATTCAGATCATTTTCATAAATAATAAAAACACATTTTCAGTGTTCAGTGTATGCTGTGCTCTGTCGCTGCCAAGCGAGAAGAATGAGCGAGGCGAAGGATCAAAACAGGAAATTGAATTAGACTGGCGCTACACACACACACACTTTTTTTGCTCTTTGCGATGAGAACATTAGTTTCGTCCCTTTGATTGAATGAAATTTAATTTCCACAAGCTCACCGTCGCGCGCCTTGTCTGGCGCACCTGTCATGCATGCTCTGCTCCTTCAGAAATTTTGGAATTTCACTCTGCACTTTGCACGTCGGTGTTCTGTGCTCCTGCACGGGGGCGGTGCTGGGCTGCATGTTTCGAATATTTTTCGTTCTTATCTGCTGCAAAACCACTGCGCATCGGAGGTGGGAGGACGAGCGAATGCTTTGAGGATGGTAATGCAAGGAATTTCATTAGGATGCATTCGATGTTAAGAATTTGAGGTTCTTTTGCGTCCTCTCTCGCTCTTCCTTTGTCTCATTTGGCTTGAGCTATGCAGATCCTCCGGTGCAGGCTCCTGCTGCGGTAAATACATGATATTAACTCCTTTATCCATGTTTGCCGCCACCAGGGAAGTATATCTTCTTTCTTGTAAACGAGGATTAGAAGACTGTTGAGCAGTTTTAATTTGCAGCATGGTCTTGTGACAGGGAATCTAATATCATGTGGTTATCCGAAAGAAGCAGTATTTTTACTAATATCTTAGAATACAAGGAAATCTTTGAAAGGGTCCATTTTTGTACGACAATATCTGTCGCACTTGAAACGCGTGCATTTCCTTCCAAATCTCTCACAGTCAGTAATGAATGTCGGCAAGCCGTGGGCAAAAATGTTACCACGCGAGTAGAGGAATTGCGCAAATGCACACATCGTGGCGTGGCAACGTCGAGGAAGAGGATCAACTGGACAAGGGATAGACATATAATTCCGGATAACCAATTCGGTTTCAGAGCGGGGTATGACACTTTTCATGCCGCGTCAAAACTGGCATCGGATATCCAATAGAACAAGAGCCAGAAACAATGTAGGGGGACTTGATTGACCCGGAGAAGGCCTTCGACAACGAATGGTTAGAAGCACTTTTTTACATGCTCAATCGGCTTAGCGGTTCGTCGTCAAGAATGGCAACGTGACCTCTTTTGAAGTAAAAAAGGGCCTCCAACAGGGTGCCGTATATTCACTGATCCTGTTTAACAGTTTCTTGAGCGATCTTATAAACGCTCTTCCTCACGTAATTGCGCATGTCGACGGCTTGGTCGTGTACAAATCAATCAAAAAGATCGAGCTCGCGTAGGGTACTTCGATTCATTCCTGAGAGTTTGCTATGACTAGACGTTGAATATCAACTTTCAGAAGTCGGAAACCATTCTGTTCAGGACACTGTTGTATAAGGCTTTCGCAGATACAAAAACAAATTGGCGAAAGTTCTCAATTGGTGGACGGCATGGGCAACCACTGGCGCAAAAGATTGTAGTCAGATACTTGGGGATCTTGTTAGATCAGTATCTATGTTGTAACAAATTTGAAGATGCTGCTCTGGCCAGGGACTGAGGCGCTTTCGCTCTTACGTAGAGGGTGGAGGCAATCTGCTACATGACCCTCATACGGCCAACGCTTACCTATGACTGCCCCGTGTGGTTCAACGTGAGTACAAGCTTGATGGAAAAGATTCGGGCGTTTGAGAGGGCTTGTCTTAGTGCTGGTCCTTACAGAACACCCGAGTCCCAGACATAAAATTCTACTCCAATGAGGTTTTATACCAGGGCGAACCAGATACGTGTGAACAATTTCCTGAAGAAGTTCATCCGAGGCCACACTGCGAGAGCTATGAACTCGGTTAATAACTTAATATGCGGAGCCTACTACCCCAATCCACAGAACCACGAAAGAGTACGTCGCAGTGGCTTCGTCCGCCCAGAAGCATTACTCCATTGAAAAAACCACTGTCTGATACAAGAGAAGAATACGGTACCGCTCATTTTCCATATCGCTGCTTAACTGTGGATGTGCGACTCAACCACGACCGATCCCGTCGCAAAACGAGCTGAGGAGGGTCTCCTCCGGTTCGGTACATCGGTCCGGAGACGGGATGTGCGAGATGTGGCATTGCAACATCATAAGTTCTGGAAGCTGGGGAGCGAAGGAACTCCAGGTAGGGCGTACACCCCTCATGGGGCGCAGTCTGTTGGACTGTAATCGCAACTAATGGCCGACTTACATATCGTAGGATAGTTTAAAGCAGTTTTTAAGACGTACACATGCATGTATTGTGTTTTATGCATAGTAATTATATTATTATACATACATATTACAATGTATACATGACCCAGGGAGTGATTGCGTCATGCTGCTACGCTCGATTGCAGAGGAGGGCGGAATCAAGTACGCCGTCGATCGGAGACGACTAAACGGAGGAGGGACTTGTCAGACGGTGGGAAGAGTGAATGCCGAGGAAGGGAGTTATTGTGCCAGACGAGAGCCAGCCGTATCCGATGCTTATTGGTCGGAAGCTGCTGCACCAACCCCACGTGAAGGTGGTGAAGACCCACAAGTGCATATCGATCACCGACTGCAGGGCGGCAATAGCTATGGCGCTGGTGGAAGAGGAATCGGGCAAACCGAGCGGAGCAAAAAGGGAACAACTTGGGGTTCCCATCAGTAGACTCTGGCAACATGAAGCGGAGAGAGTGGAGATCACAGAAGGGAATCGATGCCGACGAGTTAGGAGCCGACGAGACGCTGCAGAAAACAAAAACAAAGATGCTCAGGCAAGGTTTGAGATCAAGCGCCAGCAAGCGGATCTAGTGCTGATCATGCCAACGGCCATCGACGAGACACGGAGACATAGCATCGGTCAGGATGAACCACTGCAGCGAGCGAAGGACTGGACAAGGACAGCAGCGAGAGAGAGGGTTACGATCTTGAGGACAAGATCGATGTAAGGATGGCCGAGCCTTAAAGTTAGATGTACGCGGTTATAAAAACCCGCGTCATAGATGATTCAGGGACAGTGTGTTTCGGTCACCGCCCGCGCGATTACAAATAAGAGAACTCAAACGCCTTGTTTTATTTTGCGAACCAGACATTGTTCTATCATTTCTTTCTTAAGTTAGGGTAGCTTAAAGTTATTTTAAGGTAGTATGTAAGTTAGCATATAAGTTTATAGTAAAAATTGTCTTGTGCTGAAGTTTGTTTTATTTCAAATTTTCTCAATATTAATGTGTACACTACAATTCATTTATTTAAAAACATTCTTAGCATTAGGCCGAGAGACATATATAGGAAAATATTAAGTTAACAGTCTGTTTGATAAGATCATACACGGCAAGACTCGTTTATGAAAACGGGCTTGGAAGTGGCATTTGCGTCAGCAGATAAAAAAAATACTCCTGCTAAGATGCTTTGAATAAATTGTAACATTTTTCATTTTAAAATGAGTGTCGCGTTTGCTTCACGTTATGAAGCAGTATTCATGTGCACGCATCCAAAAGGATCGAAAATGTCATACGGAGCAGTTGCTGAATGCATGTCAAAAGGATTTATTAGCAAGTGGGTTCAAGGTTAATCCCAAGTTAAAAAATGTGGATGATTTGCCGGATCAACAACACAAAAGAGCAGGACAAAATCATTCTACGAGTGTTTGAAAAAAATCCTCTTCTATCATTTCGTGAAGGCCAAGGGATCTTACGTAAAAGGGGTGTAAATATGTGATGAGACGCTTACTAGTCATTAATGTAAGATTTCGAAGTACAATAAAGAGGCACTACTGCCAAAAATATCGCGTAGAAAAACGACTCAGTTGGGCCAAGGAGAATTTGGACAGAGATTGGAGCAACGTTATTGTTTTGG
This sequence comes from Eristalis arbustorum, assembly GCA_916610145.1. Lineage (NCBI taxonomy): Eukaryota > Metazoa > Arthropoda > Insecta > Diptera > Syrphidae > Eristalis > Eristalis arbustorum. Next base: position 23,780,633 of record OU744320.1, on the reverse strand, counting down.
GATGAAGCCGAGTCTTCTTGGACATGGTCCCCTATCACTCATGCTCGGTGTACACAATCCAAGAAATTACATCAGCGGACCGTCAAACACCCGGAAAAAGTGCACGGTTGGGAATGCTTTGCAAAACAAGGATTTGGATATTTGTTCATGTTTACAAATAACTTAAACGCATTCAATATGGTCATAAGTTATAAGAAGGCTGAATTACCAACTACCCAGGGGTGGTTAAAAAGATGGAATGAAAAATGGTTTGTGCAGGAAGATCTAAGCCCGAAACATCACAGTCGCTTGTGCAGTGCTTGGAAACAAAAAAATTACGTAGATTGGCCATCAGAGTCACCGGATGCAAATTGCATTGAAAATGCTAGAGCTTTCATGAAGCTAAAGCTGCAAGGAAGGAAGATCTCGATGGTCAATCAATGAACACGAAAAATACTAGTTTCATGGAGATCATTGCCTCAAGATTATGCTATAAGATTAGCAGAAAGCATGCCACAAAGACTCCAAGCAATTATCGATTATGGAGGAGAGTGGAGAATATATTCATGCCGATTATGGAATCTGGCGGACTGACTGCGGAGGGAAAATGTTCGCATCCGCATATTTTCCTAATATAGATAACGCAATCCAGAAAGTGGTCGGATGTCGGTAGAGTAGTGCGAAAAAAATGGTATTTTAGAAAACGTTACTCACTTCATCCTTTTTGTGACGTTTTCCATCCGAACCGAATAAGTTGCGGATTTGGAGGAAAAAATTATGAGTGGTTGCAACGAAATAAATTATAGAACAAGAATGAGGATTATTCTTGATTTATTTCTTTCATGCGAACATAATGCATTATTCTTAAGGTACAGCGAAATAAAATCAATAAATAAGTGAAATGAAATGAAATGAAATGAAATAATACTCTTCTAATAGCTACATTGAAAACGTTGGGCAGAACAACTAAAAATGTCGATTGTTCCATTCCAACTTCAAATTCCTTTTCAGTTCGTCTGATATCCAGCCTCAGTCAGGAACATTAAGCATGCTGCCAAGTTCTTACGGAGTCAAGGGTATGGATCTTACCACTGGTGGGAGTTTTTTTTTCAATATAATACTTCAATATAATCTTAATGCTGCTTTATTCAGGCAGAATCATTTTACAAATCTGAAAGAAAGGTGCATTAATGAATGTTGATTGTAAAAGAACTTCTTTTGACTTACTGACTCCCCGGAATCGTTTAAGTACCATTCGCGCTACTTCAGATTTTAGTACGAATATCTTTTGAATCATTTTCTCTTCTGACTTCATAAAAGAGACGCTTGAGGCAGTAATATATCTTTTTCACTCTTCCAATAATTATATTTTAGAACAATTGAATCAGAAAAGTCAAAATTGACACAAAACAGAAGTGGTCGTTAGGGAGGTTTTGCGGATTCCATAATCGGCTTGATTAATTGAAAAGCATTCAAGTGAATAAACAAAGTAAACCGTACGTTCTTGTCAAACAGATTGTTAATTCACATGACACAGTGATCGATCTGCGTTCATGTATATGTGTGACACTTTGGAGAGGTCTATACGTGATGGCTATTGCTTCTGCGAACAGACTCCAGTATTTAAATCTTTTATTCTTTGTGCAGTCTGATTGGATCAATCTTTACGACCAGTCCTCCCGACCTGAACACAACGTGCCCCTCTTCCTCTTAACCTGAAAAAACCTAAAAGGCTATTATAGCCCATATAAAAGTAAGATTCGTGATTCTATCTGACTTGTTCAAGCCTTCTCACATACTGAAATCCCAAAGACTGCAGCAAAAAACTTCGAAGTCCCAAAGACTTCAAATGAATGCGGGTGACTTCCAGTGAATGGTAGAGACTTCAAAGTGACTTCAGTGAATGCACTGTCAGTCGATGGACGTGCATTCAATTGAATTTAAATCAAAAGACTGGTCCTATAGATTGATCCAATCAAGACTTCAAATAGAATAGTGATTTCGATGCCAAAGCCCAGAAGTCAATTGATTGAATCACAAAACAGATAATTCTATCCTTGAATTCAGAGATTGCGTTCTCAAAAGATTGCAGTATTATACAAATCTGCTCTTCACCAACTTTCAAATTTACTGGCCTCCTCTTTCGGGTCACTAAAAAGGCATAGTTCTGCCGTCTAAAATTATGGCTTCTGTGCTCCGCGTACCACTGTACATCTCATCCGGCAGTGACAGAACACTGGCACGGATTCCACGAACGACTGCTTTAGATCATAGGTTCAGGTTAACCACGATCTGCCGCGCAGCACGGAGGAAGGAGAAGAAAAACCTTTCAATTCACGTTTAATTAATTTCACGTGATTTCATGCTAATTTCACGTGCATAACTAGTTCAGAGCGTGTTTTTTAAGTTATTGAATGTAATTGAAACTAATTGGAGAGCTGGGCTGCCGACCATGTCCGTCAAATGCCATTACCTTAATTAGAATAAATCCAAGGCCTTGGGCACATCTCCCCTTACCACCGATGCATATTTGTCACGTCAGAACAAATGACTTTGGCAACACTCCCAATATACCACCGTGTCCCCCAGTAGACTCTCCTCCACTTCGACGAGATTTGACAAACGACCCGATGACGACTCCGCAGACGACTGCCTAATGCATTGCGATACCATCTCCAGAAAGCAGTGAACTTCCCAAATTCACAGATTCGTCTGGTCATCGAAACAGATAATTGGCGTGAACTTCCGAAGAACATTAACGTTTCTTTAAGTGCTTGAGTATGACAAACGGACTGTCGCACCATTCCACAGCCACATTATTAATCATTGTTAAGCCTAAGGGAATCAGCAGAGAAACAAAAAGGAACTCAGTATCCTCCGCCCTCCCCACCCACCATCAGTCTTGAATCAAAATGCCATTTTTCATCCAAGTGACATTGGCTGGCTAGAGCAAGGCCACAGTCAGTGTCCGCAATTGGACGGTACGAGTAATTTGCTTCCTATAAATATCGACGGACCTTGAGGGGCCACTTTACGGTTGAAACTCCCCACGGCGGCCTGCCACAGATAGACAGACCATCTCCATACTTCAACTTTCACCTGTGGGGTGTACCGGCAACACGGGTGTAAACGTGCAGCTAGTTGAACGTTACCCATCACCGGGACTAGCCGAACATTATCAATTACATTTGACAGATGAGCAGATAGACTTAAGCAAGACCGACAGGACGATCGCCCCAAGGGCGGTTGACTCTGACAAATTGCTGGGGAATTCTGTCGGGAACTCCTTTTTGCCGAGCCACTGCTCCATGGATGAGTGATGAATGAATTGATAGTGCGCGCTCAGTGAGCGGGCAGGAAATTTCGTGTCGACCGGGAAGTCGGACTCGGTGGGCTAATTTGCGCAAAAGTGAAGTGCAAGTTTGTACTTCAAATCAATCACTCTGAGCGAATGATTATTATTTGAAACGAAGATTGCGGCGGCAGACGAAATTGATGAGCGAGTGAGGACGATTACCGATTGTAGGGGCTGGTGGGAGCCTGTGGAGTGGATGGTGCCTTGAAAGTTGGCAAAAAACTTGGACAACGATGGAGTGGATGCTAAATAGAAAGTTATCAAGTGAAATGGTGTGTATGTGCTACGGATTTGTGGATCATTTGGTCGGCATTGGTGTTGCTCGCTAATGGCCGTTACGGTGGGTGTGTTTTTTTAATAATTGATTTTGGATTTCAATCCGAAGGGATGTACTCACGATGACGAACACACTGTGGCCACAATCCATGCTTTCTGTGAACAGCATATGAGTCCCATGCCTCTAGTCAGCCAACCGGATACCAAGGAAAATCAAACTACCATCGCGACAATTCAGCAGGATAGGACTGTCTCATGGAAACCTCACAGAAGGGTAGTAAATAGCAATACTCTTCCATTCAGAAAGGGACAAGAATTTCCAGAAGTTCAGGCTGAACTTGGAGAATTCCACACTCTTGGTGAAGGTGACCAAACGAAACTTACTAGACTCCTCGAAAGCATTAAACAGCGTTGACCCAACGACACTCTGTCATCCCACTAATATATTAATTCGTATCTTACTGACCGAATCCAAGGCGTTTCGCATAATTCAAAACTGTCATCTCATTGTGATGTACCTTGTGGCGTTCCTCAAGGTTCCATTCGCGGTCCTTCTTATTTTCAATGTTTATAAATGACCTTCCAACGATGTTCGGGTCTACCTGAGTTGCCCTCTTGGTATGGTTGAAGAGGATTTGTGAGGATTTGTGTTCTATTGCCAGTTGGGCCACAATACTCAATCCTGACAAAACCAAAGCCATTCCCTTCTCTACAATTGCCTGCCTGCCCGACATTAGAACATAATTGAATACGTTACCTGAGTAAAAACCCTTTTAATAATGCGCAATAGTAAGCTGGCGTGACTGATGTCCAAAATATGCACGTCCCTAAGAGGCTCCCTATAAATGTAAAACTAAAACTCGCCAGAGGACTAACAATGCCAATCTTGGCATATTGATGACTGTGAATGTTATTCTTCCCATAAATCAACGCGCTTTTACGGTATATCTTGAACATACGCAGACATGGCTCTGAATAACATCGCATCTTCTCAGGTGCTAATTGGAAGCATTCGTAGGCTACAGATCGTGCGTATTACTCTAGAAGGCTTCAAGCGAGGCATAGTATTACCATAAGGTCTCTGCATCCCTGCTGTCCATCTGTGGAATCTGAGTCTCAACCAACATGCGAGCTATCTCCAAATGCGACCGCCAAATTGGCTTAGATCCTTCGTGTCGTTTTGACTCTTCATCGCCTCACTAGCCAGACGTGGAATCTGACACTTGGCAGGTATTTGAATACCCTTCTCCAAACGCAAACAGAGTTCTGGGCGTTTAACCTGGTACCCGAAATTCAGATAAACAAGGTAAAAAAACAATGCACGTGTGTTTGCCTGATTGACTTGGAGTAAACGTTCGACACCGTATGGCTGAAGGGTACTTCCCTCAAGCTGGTCAGGCTCGGTATTAGTAAACCGTTCTTATACGTTGTCTATGACATGATAATAGGTAGATAGCTCGTCGTGAAAAATGGTGATATTGCTTTTTCCACGGTCTTTGACATCAAAAATGGTCTGCAACAGACTGAAGTGTGAAACCACCCATTTCAGGACCTCGCTGTACATGGCATCATTGGATACGCGCACAAACTGGTGTTAATTCGGCATTGTGGAGCCACAGGGACTACTTTTAGATGGGAAATGTGTGGTTAGAGATAAGAAGACCTGTGCTGTGGCAAGGAGGTTGTCTCTGAGCAGCCAACTTGATTGAAAATAATCTGCTACAGGAACGCAGACGGCCAATTATGGCGTACGGTTGTCCAGTGTGGGTCAATGTGAGTCCTTTCTAGAGATGTTGCTGGAACGAGTTATTCGAGTATTCGAGTTACCTCCAAACCGACTATACCCGAGTTGAATTTACGTCAAACCAAGTTGCTGAAACTTAAGTGCAACGAATATGTACATTCGGGATTACTGCATGGTTGCGCAGGCCCGGCTGTGTCTCGTATGCAACGTAACAAGCGCCAATAGATTTCCCTTTCGGCACCTTGTACATGAACCCACTTGCTCCATATCATGAGGAGGTGGTGGTCTTTACAGCTACTACTCCGAATGGCGTTCGATTATTTTCCACAGATGGCGAATTAGAGTTGGTTTGTGTCCACGTCACAATAGCATTTCTTTGCATGATTAGTTAGTTAAGGTAGTTTTAGCATTTTATATGTAATAAAATAAAAGAAGATTCAATACGTATTCAGGTCTAAAGAGCCTCTGGTTCCCATTTGTAAAGCATGCCTTCAAAAAATATATGTGATTCGGAAGCAACGCCCGAAGATTATTTAAATGTTTTATTTCACACATATAAGTCCGCTTTCATTGAAAAAATCACGTTTCGCTAAAGACTGGGGATTTCCTAGCCCACGGCTAAAATGAGCCGTTGAATAACCAAAGCATGTACGCTTTCCACATTTCCAAAACTCTCCCACCATTCCCTCCCGAATCGAAGCCATCAATAATTTCACTAACCAAACCACCAAATTGTATGCTATTTCCAGGTTCGCACCCCGCCCGAGTTGGACACAAACCTACAAAAAAACCAACTAAACAACAGAAATCCCTGTTGATCCTGTGGCATCGTATGCAAAGCAGTTTTTAAACGCCGCCCACCCAAATGGAGCAGCAATGCAGCCCCCTCCTCATCGGTCTGCCGTGGACATTGTGCGCCACATCGCTGTGAATGAGCAATGAACAATAATCCCGCCACAAAACACCGTGCATCGCCAACAAATGCAAATATTTCTCGCGCGAAGTGAAAAATATTGTTTTGTGACCAACTTTTTCGCGCACACGGAAAATCGCGTTGCGGCTCACTTTTGTCTGCCTGCTAGTGGCGAGCGACGCTTTGCCGCAAAACTGCGCTCAAGTAAGAACTAGGAGAACAAAAGCCGCGCAAATACATACGCTCCGCGTGAGACCGGAAAAAAGAATAAAACAAATAATTGCGTGTCCATCGGGACGAGTGATCTGCTTACACGGTGGCCTTGCCCGCGTTGGGGACAAATATGCGACCCTGTCGCTGCCAACAGTAGGAAGCGAACGACGGCGAAACACAACGAAGTTCGCTGAATTTCAAATCAAAACACACGGGGTGTGCAAAGCAAATACGACAAGGACGTTGCTTGCAAGGACTCTCTCGGTTATCTACGAGCTTTCCGAGACTTTTTTTTATTGAGTTCGCGTATCCGCCGCCGCACCCGCCTTCTTGGTTTTGTTTTCCATTATTTCCGAAATTTATCTGCTCAGCCCCGGCCACAGAGAGGGGGGCGATGAGAAAGTTTTTAATTTTAATTGAGAATTGTGTTCTATCATCGGGTATCTGTCTGTCGCATCCCCTCCGCTCCTCTGCCCCGCCGCGCCGAGCCGCGAATTAGAAGAATAAAAAAGTGGATTCCGTGAAAAAAAGCGAATCAAACTTTTTAGATTTTATTTTCATTTCTTGTGCAGTGCGAGGAAAAAAGGTGTTTTTTTGCAAAAAAAGAGGTCGTATATATAAATTTAGCGCCGATGGTGATTGTGAGTGGAAAAGCAATTTGCGAGCGTTTTCTGTGAGTGTTTGTGAAGGGGATAGGGTCCGTTTTTTTTCCTGCCTTCTGTCTGCATCAACTTTATCGACTGGACGCGGGAATAGCTGTTGAGGTAAGTTGTATGGTTTTAATTAAATTTTACTGCCACTCCTAGTGTGTTTTTTCTGCATGTGTTCAGTCTGCATTTAGCGCCTGACAGATGTGTGTGATGGGGGGGCCATCATCAACAGGTGGGTGTTGAGTTCAGTTAAACGAAGTTAAAAATACATGAGGTGCTTGTTTTTTGCGCTTAAATTTATCAAATTGTGGCCGTAAACTTTGGCAATATGGACATGAAAGTGCCGTGGCGCTAAAGTGATTAGATTTGAATGCGGTGTAGCCACACACGCCACTTTAAAGTAAATAAACAAGCTGTTGAATGGGAGGTTTTTTAGAGAAGTTCAACAAGGTGGCGAACTACTCAACGCCGATACCAACCGAGAAGCCCTCTAATCAAGGACAGACACTCAACGAACTCCTCCATTCAGGTGTTTCCAAAACATGCTAGGGGACGTCATGTAAGTTTGCTCTTCCGAAGTACGCCCTCTCCTGGGCATTGACACCAATTTCATTGGACCGAGGGGGCTGGACACGTGGCGTTGGGCTCTCGAGACACCTTGGAAGTGGAATTTGTGCTCGAACGACCTTATGATGGACGGACATCCGTAAGATTTCCTCCAACTCATGTTCTATACTCGTGATTATCCGTCCCTCAGATCCCTCGGCACTACTTTTTCATTGAGAGCATGAACAGTCTGGGACGGGCTTGGGCCTCAACCAACAAGACTCCAGCTATCGTCTGTGTATGTTTGTTGATTGGCACACTAGGTTAGCCCCGTGGGTAGAGGCAAACGCCTTGCCATAGGCAAACATCCTTCCTTTACAACTACCTCGCACCGATTATGGCTGCGCATTGTCCAACCATCCTGGGGTCTTGGCAAAAAGATGTAAATGCGATTTTGGTTATTTTGCTTAAAGAATCTTCTCCCAGTGGTTGTGTGCGTCAGCTGCCAGAGGCTTCTTCTTCATTGCCACAGTCTCTGCATACGAAGCCATGGGTCATGCCACATCCGTGGAGCCTCGGATGGCTATGACCAGCTAGTTGTCCAACTACCAGCCAAAGCTTCTCTCTTTCATGACTTTTCATACTCTTGACATGAGTAAGATGTGGTTGGATGCAGACGTAGGATTGCCTGTGATTTGTCGGCTTTAGACCTTGTTCTAGCGAGTTCATCTGCTGCGCAATATTCGACTATGACCAGGTTTCCAGTGTAGAACTCGAACTCTCCGCGCAGCATACGACCAGATTGGACATTGTTTCTATCGACGAAATCGATGCTCACACTAGACTGTTCTCTGGTGTGTGTTTCCTGGCTCAGAGTGAAATTGGTCAAGTTGATACAGTCAGTCAAGTTAGCCTAGATTGATATGCATCTTTCTTCGCTGACAGCGCGTACTTTGTTTTACCAACAGACCGTCTAAGACCGTATTTTACCGCACTAACCCGTGTGCCAGTGCAGCTTCGGGCCCGGCAAATCGACTATAGACCAGCTCTTCATACGACGGCAGATCCTGAAAAAGGCCAGCGAGTTTCAAATCGATACTCACCATTTTTTCATCGATTTTAAAGCCGCATGCGACAACATTCATCGGAAGGAGTAATTCTAAGCGATGGCCGAATTAGGGATCCTGGGAAAATTGATCCGGTTGTGTGGCACCACGCTAACACATATGAGATGTACCGTGCAGTTCGGTTTAAAAACCTCTCAACCGTCCGAAACCTGCACCGGATTTCTCCAAGGAGATACGTAGTAGTGTGCTTTCTCCAATTTAGTACGAAGATAGTGCGGCGGGCAAAAGTCAGCACAGAAGGGACTACCTTCTAGAAGTCTGTCGCGCAGCTAGGACACATCGACATAGAAACGAAAACGAAAACGTTAAAGGCGATCACATGCATGCGCTTATTTCTCATTCCACGAACGCAGTGCTCATCCCTCCTTGCAAACGATGATGGTTTTGAACAATTTTGAAACGACTTCGCCGCGGGTTGGAAGCTTTCACGGCAATTGAGGAACAGGCGAATCGACCTGGTCTGAAGGTTAATGAGGACAAGACAAAGTACATGCTGCAAGAAACGAACCGCCGTACACCATCTATGGCAAGACATCACAATCGACATCTAACATTTTGAGGTCGTAAAGGAGTTTGTCTACCTCGGGGCAAACTCCACAAATGACAGGGGAGATCTGACGTAGAATCATCATTGTTACTTCGGTCTGTCGAAACAACTGGACTGGAAACTCCTGACTCGAGGGACCAAAATCATCTTCTACAAGATCTGTCAGTCCTGCTTTACGAAGCTGAAAGCTGGACACTAAACAAGACTGCAGAGCTGATTCTTGATGCCTTTGAAGTTCTGCGTCGAATATTTGGTCCCGCCAGAGAGGAAGGTAAATCGAGAAGAAGGCACAACCGCGAACTCTAAGAGCTGCACAAGGATGTGGATGTAGTCCGGAAAAACTACACTGGCTCGGCCACATCGAGCGAATGGACAACAACGCTCGAGCAAGAGGGTCATCGAATACGAGCCTCCTGGTTCGAAAAGAAGAAGAAAAGCAAACCTCCAGTACAGAGGCCAAGTCATAGATGGCATAAGACAGCTTGGCCTTGATGACTGGAAGCAGCGTGCCCACGGCCGTCACCGATGGACGGCAGCAATTGCTCAGGCTCGGAGCCTTCATGGGTCGTCGGCCTGAAAAGTATGTGAGTACCAACAGACTAACATGGAATGCATCATTAATGGCTCTCTGTGCTCGACGAATCAAAGACAACTTGCCGATAGGATTGCATATGCAACTGTTGGTACTAGATTGCGCCTCTTGTGTTGGCCCGCAAGAGTGATATTTATGAGGTCATATGACAGTGCGTCGTCTAGTCTATAATCGTTTTTGACACTGCAAGTCTCGATGACTTCGTTTACCCTGGAGCTCTCCATCGTCATCCTCTTCAGTTTGACTGAGTATATCTCGCTTTATACTCGCTGACATGGCAATGAAATCGGCGAATAGGTGCTGGGTGCCGATTTCGTCAACTTGTGGGTGTCTACACAATAATTAGTCAAAAAGCCAATTACACCAGTATCATCGATTGGACATAAGAGGACGCTCTCTAAGCGAAATTCTGACAAAGAATGCGAGAAGGCACCATCGAAGCAACCAGCCTTTTTCTTATATTTGTCCATTTTGGTTGTCAATCCTGATCTAGTAATCCGTTGAACCAGAGAGTTTCTTTTGTTTTGTTTATTAACTTGCACTCACCGAAAAACGTATCCATTCAAAAATGGTTTCAGGCTCTTACACAAACCGGCAGAGCAGATCTCCCAAGCGATGCTTACGAGACGTATCCCTCGGTAGATGGCGCAGTTGAATGGCTCCGATCTTCTTTTATTTTTAATGACACTCGCTTCCTACAGAAGTTGTAGGAACTTTTGAAATATCGTTTTGAAAGATCTTCTCACCCGCGATGTTGAAGAAATCACATGACAGCGTGTCGCCTCGAGAAACCCCCGATCTCGGGGAACACACCATGCTGTCTGGAATGTCAAAACCAGGACGCCTCTAATCAGCTCACCAGCTAGACTGCGATGTCAGAGTAAATATTTGTCTGTCCGGAGGAAAATGAAGTTGTCTCGTTATGCGACAAAAACTCACACTATTCCTTCATAATCCATGGTCGATGAAAAGACGGTCATTATGCGCCTTTTGTCTTCAACCCGCTCGTCGATTATACTCAAGTTCGAAGAGTCACCCCTGACTGCCTTGCCACAATGGAGCACAAGCCGATAACCTTTCAATGTTCACCCGAATTTGAAGAGGCAAGCCGAAGGATAAATCAATGCCTTGGCGTGGCACAGCACAAATCTGTCACTTCGGAGTTTCTTACACCGTCAGCATGATGGCAAGCAGTTCGATCGAAGACCATCTTAAATTGATGACCTCCGTTTTGCCAATACGTATGCTTAGACAACAATGATTTGGTTTTCTATTTAATTGAACGTCAACCGGACAGGAACCCACATCAAGATTCATTTTGGCAAATCAATAGCCAGGGAGAAAACAAATTGATCAATTCCAGTTAAAAGGGACGAACGCAATTGACCACTCAATCCGTCCGGCTCGCACACGGTCATTCCCACGGCCACCCCGCAGCACCCTACTCATTCACACATGTCTGCTAAGTTATTAAGGACTTTTGTTTATCGTCACAAAAGCGAAATCGAAAAAAACTAAGCCCACACGGACACACATTCAACTCTTTGGCCCGAAACGAGGTCAGCACATTATACAGGGCGGCGTGAGCCTGACCGGCATGGTCCACCCCCCACATGCGGGGGCAGAAACCTAAACAATCATGTAGCCGAATCCGTTTTCCGTTCATTCAGATCGATTTTGGGTGCTCAGCCCGCCTCGGGCGGGTGAAGTGAAAAGAATCCGTTCGAAATGGAAAACTTCTGATGAATAATATCATTGTAATCCCCATTACGGACCGATTCGCAGATGGATGGTGGAACTTTAGAGCGATTCATATTTTCGTTTCTGTTTGCTCTTGTGTTGCATATATTGGCCGTTTAAGTGAATATGTATGGGGGCCGGGGTGAATGGAAAATAAATGGACTAGCGAGGGGATGTGGTTGAGTCCTTCGACGGAACGCTTGGGAATGATCACTGGGTTGCTGTTTGTTGTTGACTTTCGAAGTCATTCAAGAATATAAATCAATTGTGATTCATTCTTTAAGCTTGGTGGGCTGAGAGGAGCGACCTTTTGTTCTGGTTGCGTTTGAGGGATCTGGAGGAGGAGATTCGACCATTAACTGAACTGAATTGGGTTGTACAGCGACATGAGTCTAGCCAGGCCCTAGCCTGTACCCTGCGGGGGCTGGGCCATGTAGAGCGTAGGAACATCTCAGCTCCAGCCCTAATCCGAGCATGTGGGGCAACGAAACAAAGGACGCCCACGCTTAAGGACCCGCACCCAAGTGGAGAAGGACCACAACCAACTTGGTGTACGAAACTGATGAATGCTAGCCAGATATTGCGCTAAGAAGAACAGCTTGGCCATAAGGTTGTCCAAGATAAGCGCTTGTCATGATTCACGATCCCACTTCTATCGAGTAGCTCCCAAAGCTTCAGGGGCTTCCCAAACTTTGCCGTTCAGAGTTGGCAAAAGACTGCAGGTCCCCTCCACATGTAGGCGTATGCACAACACGAGCGATTTCTGCAGAAGCCAGACAAATGTTTATCTCGATAAGAATTCATCCAATCCGCTGCAAGACAGAGACCGACCGGTACCCACATGGGGTCTGAGCTACACAGGACCTAAAGGATTCGAGGAGGAAGTTCTCTCGCTCCCTAACCACCAGAAATTTCTATGTGGCATATCAACGTCCCGCACGTACCGACTCGATACCGCTTTACTGAACCGGAGGAAAACCTCCTCAACTCGTTGTGCCACGGGACGGTCGTGGTTGAGCCGCCCATCCACAGTTGAACGGACGATGTGAAAGAGAAGCGGTACCGCATTCTTGTCTTGTAACAGACAGTACGTGTCTAAATGGAAAACTGCTTCTGGGCGGACGAAGCCGCTCTGACGTACCCTTTGTCGGTTCTGTGGATTACGGTTGTAAGCCCCGGAGATCAAGTTTTTAACCGAGTTCATCGCTCTCGCAGTGTGGCCTCGAATCAACTTGACCAGGGGATTGTCCACTCGTATCAGGTTCGCTCTGCTGTAAAATACTGATCAGAGTAGAGTTTTATGTACTGGGACTTGGATATTCTGTAAGGACAAGGGCAAGCCCTAAGACAAGCCCTCTCAAACAGCCGAATCTTTTCCATCAAGGTTGCACTCACATTGAACCACGCGGTACAGCCATAGGTAAGCGTTGGCCGTATGAGGGCCATGTACCAGATTACCTTCACCCTCGCATCGGTTTGGTTGTAAAACAGTCTCCTTGCAGGCCTCGGGCTCTGACCAGAGCAGCATCTTCATGTTTGATCAAATATAGATACTGATGTAGCCAGTCCCCAGGTATTCTCTCTCTTGCGCCAGTGGTTGCCTGTGCCATCCAACAATTGAGAACTTTCGCCAATTCTTTTTTGTATCTCCCGAAGCCTTATACAACGGCGTCCTGAACAGAATGCTTTCAATCTCGTCTGTAGCCCCGTCCATTTTATTGGCATTAAAGAACGGAAACCGCTTCCAACGACATCGATTAAACCGACATATTGGTTATAATATAATAATAATATGGGTGGCGCTACAGCCCATAGAGGGCCAGGGCCTATCTTCTCAGCAACCACTAATGTAGTGCGTGCTATTGTTCTCTCACGAGTGGAAGGGACCTACAGTTTTATGCCCACTCCGAACGGCCAAGTTTGAGAAGCTTTTCCTAGACGGGAAATACTCTTTGAGCATTGTCAGTGACTCCAAAGAGGTGAGGTCGTGAAAATTATTTTTGTCGCTCAGAGCTGGATTCGAACCTGCGACGTCGAGGTTGGGGTCGACGCACATACCCACAACGCCACGGCCCCCTCACGACATATTGGTTATCACGATTAAATTCGTCAGTCCGTTGAAGGTCGTTATAACCGATTTTGACGGTAGTTTTGATTTCCAACCAATAGAACATTTTCTCCGATATTCGTGAAATGGAAGGGAGGCAGTCGGTAATCTGAGTAACCCAACAGCTGGACTGAGTTGAAAGAGGCGATACCTGCCGCATATGCAGCTGTCTATATTCTCCAGAGTGATACAATTTAAGGTTTCAAGCGCGGTGGGAATGAAGACAAAAAACAACAAGTTTGAACACATCTTCTGAACAAGCAATGCAACTGCAGACATTTATAAGGCCTCATCGAAGTGGTACCCGGTGGCGTTTTTGTGCGCATGTCCATCGACCCCACTTTCCACGTGGCACCTTCGACCCCTGGTCTGTGCTACAAAAATTATTTTCAAGTCTCTATTTACTATTTCACCCCATTCTAGTCAATGACAATGCCTAAAGCAGTAGAGTCTGTCTAGAAAAAGCTTCTCAAACTTGGCCGTTCAGAGTCGACTTAAAACATCCCAATAACACGCAAAACACGAGTGGTTGCTGAGAAGCTAGGCCTCTACGGGCTGAAGCTTATTCTTCTTTGATTGGCGCTACTGTCCGGGGTGGACCTGGCCCTCAAACAACATGCCTCTCCAGCCAGCACGATCTTTCGCCAGCTGCCTCTAGCTGCGCACACCAAGTTGTTTAAGGTCCTTTTCCACTTGTGTGCACCATCTTTTGCGAGGACGTACTCAGTTGCGCTGTCCCAATGGATCGGTATCGAAGACTCTTCGGACCGGAGTTGTGACGTTCATGCCCTCTATTTTAAGCGTTGGTTCCGAACACGCTTAACCGTGCATGCCGCTGTACAGTCCGTACAGTGCGGTTTGGTTTAATCGTCTTCTACAGACGCCATCAACGCAAACAGGACCAAGGATCTCATGCAGAACCAAGAGCTTCTTCATCCGCTTTGAATAGCGTCCATGTCTCTGCGTCATAGAGTAGGAAAGGGATGATCAATATCTTATTTAATGTGAGCTTGGTCCTTCGAGAGATGGCACTGTTACTCAATTGCCCCTTGAGCCCAAAGAAGCAGGAGTAATTCTGCGCTTGATCTCGGTACTGGTGTTGATGTCCATGGGTAAACGAAGTCCTTGACTACTACCTGAGACGTCGATGTTGTGCGTCCTTTCGTGATGACAGCATGTACCTTGTTTGGCCCTGGTTCACCAGTAGACCCAATTTAGCCACTTGCGCTTCAATGCCAGCAATCGCCTCATTGACGGCTTGTTGTGTTGTCCAATCACGTCAATGTCGTCCGCGTAAGCAAGCAGTTGAACGGATATTTGGAAGATCATGCCTCGGGTGTTTACCTTTGAATTTGACACGATCTTCTCAAGTCTGATGTTGAAGAAGTCTCATGACAGCGTGTCGCCTTGCCTACAACCTTTTTTGACATTGAAGGTCTCGATGAGTTCGAGTTCTTGATGATGAAGCAGCGAGAGTTCTCCATTGTCAACCTGCACAACCTGAGGAGCTCGGCAGGAATGTCAAAACTAGACACGGCGCTGTATAGCTCGTCTCTATGCACGCTCTCACATGCAGCCTTGAAATCGACAAACAGGTGGTGGGTGTCGATCTGGCTGTAGCGTTTTCCATATATCATTATGTATTCATCGATATGACGATGTTGACGAATAGCTGGCTCATCGTTACTGCAATCAGATGCAGATGAGATGCAGATATGAAGGCAGGCCTATCGGTTCCAAGGTAATCTGAATTCCAATCGGGTATACACCACATCCACATGAACGTAGCACAAATCAGAGAATGCTTGGAATTGAGTTCAAAATTCGAGGATTCGAATAACCTCGACTGCAAATCGGTTATTTAAAAATATTTGCAATTCCGACTACTCTCCACTTTAGCACTTCCAAGAAATATCTCTTTGTCGCGCTGCCCAACCACCGCTGTGGGCATTCTAAGAGGAAAACAACTCATCACATCCCTTCCCAGAATCCTCACCTAATTTCCCGCATCTCGTTATCTCGTTTCACCCATAACCGACAGACAAACGATTCACAAAACTCACAATTCTGTCGAACATTAATTCTCCCTCTCCACCGAGCTTGTAATAATTTTCCACTTAATTGGCATTTAATTGCACGAACGACAGAAAAACTTTCCCTCTGAATATTTCACCCCACCCGCACTGCCCATCCACCCGCACTGTCCGTCAGCGCATCCCCATCAATGTGGCGGAAAAACAGTAACAAAACAATTCAATAAACACTCAATAAATATTTTATGATCCACCAAAATGCCAAAACAGGGACACAACAGCAGCGCAACTGTGAGCGAAAAAAAAGGACATTTCATTGAATCCCCCCACCAAGGGCCAGTCGTGGCAAACAATGCTCTGATTAGATCGCACAGAGTGCGATGGATTTTGGAGTTCTTTCAAAATACACACAGTCAACCACTCGGCAAAAGGACACGAATCTCGGATTTCGTGTCCTTTCGCCATCATCAATCCATTCAATTCATTCATTTGCCAATTCGTCTCTCGTCCTCGCGCCCGCGGACTGACGGTCGACTTCAGCGACTTCAGCGGGTCGTGGCAAAATGGAAACAACAAGCAAACACAGATGTCGCGCATTCAGCTGAACATAGTTGGATTGCAATTGTTTTTATTTCTCAATAAAAAAAAGGGACGGAGCGGGATCCCATTCCGCCCGTCGGATTGCCCGGAACCAGGACAAAGGCACTGAAAATCTCTTCACGTTTATTATTGGCACGGCGCGGCGCGGACGTCGTCGTTCGCCGGAGCGGTGGTGGCAGCACCAACACATCTCCCTGCAGACAGGGGAAGTAACGGAGCAAGTTTGAAGGGTTCCGATTACATTCTCAAGGAGCAACTTTACGCTTGTGACTTTGGCACAACAGCGAACGCGAGGAGAAGAGACAACCGAGGGCTGGATGTGCACGAGTGTGTACACAAGGAAGTTGGATTTTATTCGCATTTATTTTTCGTCAGCGCTTCGGTTCGGAGCGCCTGACAACAGGATTCTGTTGAGTTGTTGGCTTGAATGATTAGCGCGCGGTAAGTGAAAGTTCGGAGTGCCGCTGTGGGTGGCCCCACTTCGGGCGAGTGTCCCGTGCACATCGAAATGCGCGATTGATGGGGGTTGGGGCGTGCCCACGGGGCAACTGTGTAATTCGCCTATTAAAATTGAATTATGTACACGTTTTTACTGCTCCGCATTGTAATGAGTGGATTCGGGACCAGGTGGAGGGCGCGACCGGGCCGGGGCACTGCAAATGAATTTTAAACTTGATTTTTATGACTGGATTCTGGAGAGTGTGCCCTCCTGGCTTTGATGAGTAAAACACATTTTTGAATGTAAATGTCACAATTTAGCGGAGAATAAAATGTTTTATAGTTGCGCGCTGGCGGGCGGGTGTGTGTGTGTTGCGCGGCGACTGCTTGTTGAGATTTACTTGGAAATGGTACCGAGAACAATGTAATAGAATTTAAATTGCACGGTTTTATAGAGCTCGTTGCTGGTGGATGGCTGGTGGCTGGTGGAAGCGGGGAGTCGACTCGTAAAGTTCGCGTCCGATTGGGGTGGAATTACATTCATTTGATAAATGAAAGCAATTTTGAGGATTGCCGGACATAAATTGAACGAATGGGATTATGCATTTGCAGGCGTGCTCTTTGTTCGGGAGCTTAATGGTTCTTCTAAGTTTTCTTTAAGGATTTCACCTTAATTGAATGCGGGCGGTAAGTGCTTCGACAGTGGATTGTGCTTCACTTGAGGGTGCTGGAAATATGAATAAAAACGAAGTGCTTGCCGGAATATGCTAAACAAAGATTTGATGTTGGGTGAGCAACTTTACAGTGGTCGACTGGTGCAAAAATATGTATCACTCGTTGCGTCGCAATATGATGTTGTGTGTTAAAGACATAAAAACCTAAGTCACATTAATTACAAGGATAAAGCCGCATTTGTTCAGTTTCGTTAAGTTTCGTTCAATTGAGTGCGTTGAGGTAAAATCGATCACTGTACACGTTGGTAAATGAAAATTGCAGAATCACATGGTCAGCCATGCAATTTGACTGCTCTCTGCAAAGCCTTCGTTCGCCTTCGTATCTATGAGTTGATTGGATGAATTTATGGTGTATTCACATCAAATTGGGGGCAAAACAAAGTATATGCTGTCCTCAAAAAAGGACATGCAACATCGACGTCTTGGACAGAGCGTCACAATGGGCAGCCATAACTTCGAGATAGTCAAGGACTTCACTTACCTCGGCTTAGAAGTAAACTGTAGCAATAACATCAGTACCTAGATCAAGCGTAGGATAACTCTTGCCAACCGCTGTTTCTTTGAGCTCAAGAGGCAATTGTGTAATAGAGCCATCTCTCGAAGAACCAAGTTGACTCTACACAAGACACTGATCATCCCAGTCCTGCTATACGACGCGGAGGCATGTACTATCTCGATAGCGGATGAAGAAGTCCTTGGTCTTTTCTCTTTGAGAGAAAAGTTCTACGTGCGATCTTTGGTCCTGTTTGTGTTGACGGGTTGTGGGAGAGATCATTCAACCAAGAACTATACTGGCTGTACAGCGACATAAGCATAGATCCAACGCCTACGGTTGCTAGGTCATGTAGAGCGGATGGACACCACCGCCGAACCTGTAGGGCAACGCAACAGAGGACGCCCGGGGCTTAGATGGCGCACCCAAGTGGAGAAGGACCTCAACCAACTTGGTGTGCGAAACTGGAGACAGCTAGCCAGAGATCGAGCTAGTTGGAGAGGCATGTTGGTTGAGGCCCAGGTCCACCCCGGTCTGTAGCACTACTCAAAGAAGAAGACAGCAAATTGGTGCCGGCTAAGGCTTGCGGGGGGTCACGGTGAGTACAACGTTCTCTTCCATTTGACCTATCAAAATAGTCCTGTCGGGTATGGAAGAAATCTTTCTACGACTCCCACAGCGATACGATATCTTGTTACCCGAATGATCAGAAGGAGGTTTATTCCATGTAAAGACCAGAAGTGCCTTCGGCTTGATTTCTGCAATTTGATCCCTTGCACTCTTCATTTACTCGTCAGTTGCCCTGCATTGCTTGGCAAGTTAACCTTGAGCCCTGAGTCACACATCAAGTCACGTCATCCCTTTATCTTCGCTATCCTTTGATCGATTAGTGATAGATGTCTTTAGTTCCTGAAAGAGTTCAGAAGTGGCACAGACAGACAGGTTTCAGGCATTAATTTACGTCCAATTTCTAGTTATATAAGCTATCTGGTTTGCGCCAATGGATGTGGAATCTTCTTCAAGATACTGATAGCCCGTGGAACCAGCATGAACAATCCACGGGATAATATTCTCCTTTCTCCTCGCGCCTACGTCCTAAACCACAGCTCTGCACACTGCAACCACTCTTCCCGCGGAACTGCCGTAAGGCATTACTTCAAAGGACTGGCTGCAAGGCCGCCTCTTGGGGTCTCTTTAAAGCTTCAGCTCTTCGTAGTGCAATCTGCACGTTCGCTATGAAAGAGCAGATCTCTGTCTAGTCGCTCTCAGATCTCGTCATGTAGCGTACGAGATCCTCCGCGGTTGGCAAGTTCCTCGGGCGAAGCGAGTGCAGTATAACACTGCATGGTCCGCGTCTTCACTCACGTCTGGACATTCGTGGCACATAGATGAGGTATCGTGTCCAAACCTGTGGAGGTATGCCCCGATACTAATTGTGTAAGATGGAAATTTCTGTTCCGTATTTTTCTTTGTGTACATGATTCAATGGTGGCCTATGGGTCCACCTGCCCTTTGCGGAGCCACCTCAACTGGTTTGCCACAGCGTCATCGATCCCGCTCTTTCCTCCGTTTTTACTCTTTTCTTCCTGTTGCCTCCGATTCAGGGGCCGCCGAAGGTACACACTCTGGTTCTCGTTTCCGAGTATGTCAAGGGGGATCATTCCGGCAAGAACACATGCGGCATCGTCAGAGATGGTTCGGAAGCCGCTGATGGCTCCGATTGCACAGAGCCTGTACTGCGTCGACAACTTCCTCCTGCACTCAGTAATTGCTAGTGCACCAGCTCATATCGGGGCGTCGTACAGCAGAACTGAACTGGCCACTCTGGACAACAGGGTCCTACGAGCGTATCCAGGACCGCCGATAACCGAGAGCATTCGGGGGAGTGCCGCCTGCATTGTCGATGCCTTTTTGCTTGGGTACTCAATGTGAGGTTTGAAGCGAAATCTATTGTCGATCATGACACCGAGATACTTCGGTGTTTCCTTTAATCTAATTGTCTGACTTCCAATTCGGAAGTTAGCGTACTCCACCTTCTTGCGGTTGGTTATTAAGACAACCTAAGTCTTGTAGGCAGCAAGCGCCAGACCGGCAGACTCCAATCAGTCCTTTATTTTCTCAATCGCCTCGTCAGTAGCAGACTCCAGCTCGTGGACATGCTTGGCAGCTGTGACCACTGCGATGTCATCAGCGAAGGCTTGTACTTTCGCAACATCTGGTAGCGACAGACATAGAATCCCGTCATACATTATATTCCATCGGGAGGTCTGAGGACAGATCCTTGCGGGACTCCTGCGGAAACGTTGTAGTACTTAGCGCCCGCATCAGAGTGGTGCATTAGCTTTCTGTTCCTAAAGTAGTCAGAGACTATACTCCGTAGGTACTACGGTCAGGGCCAGGGCCAGGGCTCCCCTAATAGATGACCAGTTCGCCGAGTTGAATGCGTTTTTGACATCAAAGTGTGGCCCGTGGCGCAGTGGGTATGTGCGTCGACCCCAACCTCGACGTAGTAGGTTCGATCAATGGTCTGAACGGCAAAAATAAAAATAATTTCACGTTTCCACCTCTTTCGAGATACTGACCATGCCCAAAGATCATCCATTTTGCTTACACATCAGAGGATAGATGCGATGGAAGCTCATGTAGGTCTTCGTCAGTATCAGTTGAGAGTGGCTGTTGAATGTCAACCGTTCTGTGAAGTTAACGCAGATACTTTCCCTGTTGGTCCGTTGCTATCTCTGTACCCACCGTTTGGGAGCACTATCGTTATGCTCCGACATTTGGCTGCTGACCTGCGCCCAATGGTCTCCTCAAACCCATGTGTACCAATTTTCTAACATTTGTGTGAGCACCACGCTTGGTGTACCATATTATTGAATTACTTCTTCTCCTTGGTGACTTCGAGCTGCCATAAGTCTGTGTGTAACCAGTGAATAGAGAACAGTTCACCGTGTTGGTTGAAGGCGGTTGATCTACCGTGAAGTTGTTGAAGAGCATCAGTCCCAGCTTCGACCCTTGCGCAACTCCCGCCTTGGTGTTCCGCTCTGTTGATTGACTGCCCTTCACTTCCATCTTCTGGAATGCAGAAATCTGTCGTTGAAATGAGGAATCTCAGGTGTTTCAGCTTGTAGATAAGGCCCTCTATCCAGACCGTGGCGAAGGCCTTTTAGATGCACATACGCGCCGGCAGTGGAATGTCAATACCGGAAGAACAACGTCCCGCCCTTTACATGTTTGTCTGAAATTGTAAACGTTGCAAATCCCCACTTACCGAAAGCCTTTGGCCATCCCGTCCATAAATGCATCAAATATTCGCTTGCTCACAACCCGTACCTTTCCATAACCAATCCACTCACGGGAAGATTTGCTGGGATTTGAAGAGACTTAAGTTCCCATCATCCAGCACTCGAGCGTACAAGTCTTAATCCTTCCACTTGGATTCCGCATAAGAGCCGCAAGCTTCACCGCAAAAAAGGAGAGGAGCACAAGACAAAAAAATTCCTAATCAACCAGTTGCTTCCATCAGAACTACGATGGACCATGGCCTGGGGTAGCATGAAACACACACGCACACACAGAGAAGAGTTATGAATCTCCCCGGATGTGTGCGGAACGTACCGCACTCGAGAAAGTCGGATGACCACACGATTCACTCACCCTCCCCGAAAAGTAGTTCAGAGCAAAACCAAATTTCTCGGCTTATCCCATTTTTTGCCTCGTAACCTCACATAGAATGTATAATGAAATCCTTCAAATCCACCCACCCGCTGCAAAGTCAGTGAAAAAGCGGCAGACTTCTTGCCCGTAGCGATGGAAATCTATTTAAATCTCTCTCCCATTTCCCAAGAGTGCCCCACCTTTCATTAACCCCATATCCTTCCGGTTGATCTTTCCAACCGGAAATTGGTAACGCAATTGTTCGCACACAATAAATTTACACAACCGTACGGGGGCGAGGGTGGGAATGGTGTGCGCATTAAGCCGTTCTCAGCCAACTTACGGTTCGAGTCCCCAAATGGGGCAACACCTATCCCCAAGGATACGACCCGTAACAGATTTTTATATCCACGCCGCCTCCACCCTTGCATTTAAAGAAAAATAAGCGCAAAAGGATGTTTTTTCGCTTTCCCTTCGACTTCTCCGTTTTCTCCGTCTCGCCCGCCCTCTGGAGGGGTGTGTGTACTTTCCATTTCATTTGTATTTGCCTTGTGCAATGCCTATTTGCTCCGGTTCACTTCAGCTTCAATTTCGCAGGCACCTCCCTCGCCGCCTGCACCGTTCTCCTTGTGCTCTGCTTACCCGGTTACATTTATCCTCTTAAAGTGTTTTTAGTCCTCCTCGGGAAGTGGGGGGACGGCCCGAGAACGCAGGATTCCTCCAGTCCTCCACCGCTCGTGGCTCGTGTGTGCAAGTGAATTAAATCCAAGTCATACTGTAGGAAGGCAGCCTCACTGTAGCTTCTGGTGGCTTTTGTTTCTTGTCTGTTTGCTTGCATCCTTTTCTTTACAATCCCATTAGAGTCAGCCAAACAGACTCACCCACACACTGTGACTGTGTTGATTATCCCCAAATGTCCTTGCCACAGAAAACGGCATCTTCAACAGCACGAGCGACATAGTGGGCGGTTAGACGAAAAAAAACCACAACAAAAAGGAAAAACAAAAGAAAATCCGAGAACTTGCCGCTCAGGGGCAAAATTGTATGAAAATACACAAGCCAGCTACGAAAGCAGTTCAGGAGCCGAATCCTGAACAGAGGACTCACCAGAGGACGAGGAAATCTGCACACACCAGTGAAGGGTGGTTGTGTGGATCGCTCATGTTCATGTTCATGTTCATGTTCATGTTCATGTTCATGTTCATGTTCATGTTCATGTTCATGTTCATGTTCATGTTCATGTTCATGTTCATGTTCATGTTCATGTTCATGTTCATGTTCATGTTCATGTTCATGTTCATGTTCATGTTCATGTTCATGTTCATGTTCATGTTCATGTTCATGTTCATGTTCATGTTCATGTTCATGTTCATGTTCATGTTCATGTTCATGTTCATGTTCATGTTCATGTTCATGTTCATGTTCATGTTCATGTTCATGTTCATGTTCATGTTCATGTTCATGTTCATGTTCATGTTCATGTTCATGTTCATGTTCATGTTCATGTTCATGTTCATGTTCATGTTCATGTTCATGTTCATGTTCATGTTCATGTTCATGTTCATTATCATGTTCATGTTCATGTTCATGTTCATGTTCATGTTCATGTTCATGTTCATGTTCATGTTCATGTTCATGTTCATGTTGAAGAAACCCACCGACTGCAAGGCCCTCCCTTCAGTTTCTACCTTGAACTTAGGCATTTACACCTGCTTCACTCAACAGCTCATCAAGTGCTCAACTACAGTCGCCCTATAAGGATGTGCCTCCCCCTGCTATTAAGCGATGCAAGACCGCGAGTGTTCCTTGAACAGCCAGCCACCTTCTTGCAGGGAGCCTTCCTCAAGCAGCCCTTTCAATGACATCGCACACATGCTATGCACCACTTGGCCCCAGTCATGGTCATTTCGCTGAGATGTGCAATCTAGTGGACACAGCTGCCGAGTTTTAATTAAATCCCATTCACCGCGGGCGCCGAGCTCGCCTTGTGCTCTCAAAGTGATGCATAAACATCAGCCCCACGCAAGTCGCTCCCTCGAATCGTGTTTACAGTTGACATGCGGCTGGGTTAGCTAGTGCACTTCCTTTGTGCGCCCGCAAGGTCGCACCGTTTACGGCAACATTTCGCGCATCATAAACTCGCCTGAGTAACAGCTTCTCTAATTTATATCGCCGTCGACGTCGTCGGCTCGGATAAGCTTAACAAGGATTTCCTCAACCAATTTCAATTCCAACTTGAGTATCTGATTTTCTGCATTTCCCATCGCTCACCCTGTAAATTGTAATTGAGCAGCCCGATCCGTGCATCCTTGCACATCCGCTTGCCGTATCTCCTAAATCAAATGATGTTCAGCCTTGTGGGTACGCCCACCTCGCATGTCGGTAGGTGCGCCCTTGCAACATCCGTCCCCCCCGCCGGGTGACTGGAGCAAAAAGTTTAACCTCTTCGCAACGATGTTACATGCTAGTTTATGCATGCGCTTATTACCACTTAAGATATTTCATCAGGACTCTTTCGGTGTCCTTTTTTTTTTGTTGCTGCGCTCAACGTGAGCGTTTATTTATGGGTCAACAATTTTTGTGAGTAAAGTCAAATGTTTCCCGAGCACAAGGGCCCGAGTAGATTGGTCCTCCTCTCATGTGTGGACCGTTGCTTTTATTTCTATTTTCCATTTACATATGTTGCATGTTCGTGTCCTTTACGAGAGTAGTTTCCCATGTGCAGAGTGCATTGCATAAAGTTTTGTTTGCCCTCGCAGACGAGCGAATAGTTCAGAAGGCGAAGAGAGAGAGCGAAAAAAAAAACAAGCGCGAGAGCTTAAAAAACCGTTAATTTATACAAATAGGAACATTTTATGAAAGTGCTCAAATAGCAGGGGCACTGGAGAAGCAGCGCACAGTTGCCATAACGACAAGCACCTATGTACACACAGGAGGGGGGATTTGAATTTGAGTGCACTTTGAATTGCATATGCGGACTTTGGCCGTGCCTCTTGGGGGCGAATGATGGGGTTTTTCTGATGTTCTGTTGTTTTTTTTTTTCTGAGCGAACGAATTCATCCAAGGACACGGCTAACAAGGGCTGGGACAAGAGTGAGGATATAGTTAATCGTCGGACAGCATGTGATTGTGTTTTCTCAAGTTTGCCGCGGGAAGTTGTCTGAAAGGTATGGATGGCGGTGGAGTTGCATATGGATGAGTTCAAATCGCTTCCCGCTGTGCACTGCTTGGAGGGGAGTGTAATTAATTCAAGCAGGGACTCTGTGTGGTCCTTCTTAGTGCTTTGGCAGGAGTAGTTGTAGATGTTACAAGTTACAAGAGTTTTGCTGACATGTAAAATTCTTCGTCACAAGAGATGAACAAGGTGAAAGCAAATCAATAGTTCAATGACTACACGTTTAATTAAATAATGTATGGGTGGCGCTACATCCCGTAGAGAAGGGCCTAGCATCCAAGCACCCACTCGTGTTGTGCGTGCTATTCTTATCTCACGAGTGTCAGACACCTACAGTTAAATGCCGACATCGAATGACCAAGTTTGAGAAGCTTTTTCCAGACAGAAGCAATCCATGGGCATTGTCAGTGACTCGAAAGAGGTGGGGACGTGAACGTTATTTTTGCCGGGCAGACCAGGGATCGAGTCTACGACGTCGAGGTTGGTGTCGACACACATACCCACAGCGGAACTGGCCATATTCGGATCGCTGTAACTCTCGAACACTGTGCGGATTGGTCAGTCTCGTCAACTTCAATGCTGCAGGTAAGGCGTTCGACTCCGGGTACAACAACCCTCAACTGGACGGCACCAGGTCGGCCGAGGGATTTTAAAAAAATGCTTATGGTCTATGGTGTTGAGAACAGTGGCTTTTGAAACAGCGATTATCGGCACGGCATTGGAAGAATTTAATTTTTTCGGCCACATTTGCAGACAATTCGTTACCACACAAACCATCACTCCATCGCTCATCGCAAACTTCCTCCGAGTCCTGCAAACAGCAAGGTTTACACTTCTTAAGAAACAACAGAAAGAATAGCAAAGGAACCCGCGTTTGATTCGCAAATAACTAGATTACGTCGGTCTGTGGAATTACCCAAAACAATTCACAGAATTAGGAAAACACTCTTGCTCTGTTTTGGGATTTTCAGGGTTTAATAAAGAGTGAAGGCAAGTATTGTCGGACGCTTGAAATAAAATAATTAATACACGAAAATGCTTCAAGTCGGTTGCTTCACATATAAAGTAAACGATTTTTCCTTTTTCAAAAGCACATGATGCAATGCACTGATCTATGTGAACCCTCTTCACCTTCGGAGAACTGTACTGCACTTGTACTCACTTGTAGCGTCCACTATTCACTACTGTATCTCGCTATCAACTCCTCAAAAGGCGACTTTCTGTTCGAGTTCTCTGTCAGAAACAATTTGTCGTTCTCAACCGCCGCGCCCCAACCATGTTCCAATGTTTAAAATACCTAACGGCAGGTGTAAACTCAATTGACTGTTGATCTGTGCGACTAGAAGTGTCGTCGTCTTCTCAGATATTAGATATCGTTTTCCTTCTGTCATACTCCAGACACCTCTTCCGCATCAGACTATGGTTGAAAATTCTTCTCTTTTCATTTTACCTGGCGACGGGACTCATCAACAATACAGACATTAAATCAGAAATAGCAAGAACTTTTCTTTTTCTCCACTCTTTTAATATTCGTCATCACCTCTCATGGAGCACCCATACCGCAAATGCACCTGACCACAAAATTGTCTCCGGGAACGTATCGTACGCCTTTAAAGCTGGAGCTGACGAAAGGGACTCTATGAATTGCTTTTTCTTGTTTCTTCTTCTTCTTTGATTGGCGCCACAGTCCGGGGTGGACCTGGGCCTCAACCAACATGCCTCTCGAGCCAGTGCGATCGTTAACCAGCTGCCTCCAGCTGTGCACACCAAATTGATTGATGGCCTTTTCCACTAGTGTTCGCCATCTCGTGCGTAGACGTCCACTGTTGCGCTCTCCCAATGGTTCGGTAACGAAGAACCGTGGTGTCCATCATCCATCTCTAAGTGACTTATCCATCTTAAGCGTTGTATCCGACGACGTTTAACTAGGCATGCCACTGTACAGCGCATATAGTTCGTGGTTGAATCTTCTCCAGTCTCCAGACGCCATTAATGCTAACAAAACCAAAGATCGCTTGCAAAACTTTTCTCTCAAAACGACCAAGAGCTTATTCATCCGTTTTCAATAGCGTCCCAGTCTCTGCGCCAGAGAGCAGAACATTGATGATCAGAGTCTTATATAAGCTCAGCCTGGTGTTTTGTGAGATGGCTCTGTTACTTAATTGCCTCTTGAGCCCAAAGAAGCAGCGATTGGCAGGAGTAAACCTGCGCTTGATCTCGGTACTGGTGTTATTGTACCAGAGCCGAGGTGACGAAGTCCTTGTCTAACTTAAAGTTTGGTCAAATGCTATACGCGACCTTAAAATCGATGATAAGGTGGTGCCTGGGTTTTCACCAGGATTTGACGTAGAGTGTAGAGCCTATATTTGATCTGGTATGGTATGGACCGATTAGGTTGTTGACGATGGCTGTGTGAACACGGCACATAGCCGATGATCGAACCACTGATTCCATCTATAGCTAGAGTGTCTCCTTTCCTTTCATCGGCGAGCAAATTTTACAAATGAGCTGGTGCATGGTCCTTACCGAATTATCGCCTGCCGCTTTAAACAGCTCGGTCGGTAGCCAGCTCACTCAACCTTGTTGGATTTCACCTTAGTTTTGCAATCTTCACTTTCTCTGGATCGGGTGGACGGAATTGTTGATCGTCATTGTCCTTTAAATCGGATTGAATGGCTCATTCTATTTGACAACGGGATTTGGTTCTTCGTCGCCGTCGCCGTAGTCTGCAGAAGTGGTTCGATCATATCCGCAAAATTGACCACAATTCTACTTGGATGTTCCGTTGATCAGGACGACGATGGAGAACTCTCACGTCGGTATCGAACACACCGATACCTTCAAAGTCAAAAAGGGTTTTAGTCAAGCAGACGAGCTGTCATGTGACCTCTTCAACTGGACAAGATCGTTCAAAACTCAATTGCCTACACAAGGGGTACGATCTTTCAAAAGTTCATGCAATTGCTATACGCGGACGACAAAAACATGATCGAACCCAGGGAGCCGACAATGAAACGTTTGTTGATACTGAAATGGAGGCGGCAAAAATGGGTTTAGCGATGAGCGAGGGTAAAACGAAGTATATGCTGTGATTAAGAAGGGACACAGAACATTGACGACTCGGTCTGAACGTCACCATAGGCAGCTTCAACTTCGAGGTGGTTAGGGACTTCATCTATCTTGGCTCCCAAGTTAATAGTACGAACAACATCAGTACCGAGATTAAACCCAGAATAACTATTACCAACCGCTGTTTCTTTGGGCTTAAGGAGCAATTGAGTAGTAGAGCACTCTCTGGAAGGAACCAAAGGACCAAGCTAACATCATATAAGACCTTGATGATCTCTGTCCTGCTCAAGAGCGGAAGAAGCCCTTGGTATTTTCGATAGAAAAGTGCCGTGTTCAATCTTAAGTCGTACTTGCCTTGATGGTTGCCGGAGAAGAAGTTTCAACCACAAACTGTACGAGATGTGCAGAGATGAGTCTTGCCATGAGTTTACGGCTTCAGCGCCTGAGATGGCACGGCCATGTAGAACGCATGGACACCATTGATCCAGCCCGAAGTGTGTTGACTTCAAACCAGTGGAACAACGCAATAGGGGACGACCACGAAGCCGATGGCGCACACGAGTGGAGGAGGACCTCAACCAACTTGACGTGCAAAATCAGAGGCAACTGTCTATGGATCGTGCCAGCTGATGAGGCATGATGGCTAAGGCCCTGGCTTACTTCGGACTGCAAACCACGGCCTTGGCTCACAAAAAGAAAAATATGAGCAGATTTCTAACGACTATTAAATATTCCTGTGAATATCAATGAAAATAATTTTTTTGGAAGTTTTAACCCATTTTTAAACACTTTTCGTACATTGGTGTCCAAGGCTTTACTTCCCACCGCCGCCATTCAGCAGTGACTTGTGTGCTTTCGACTTGACATATCATTCGTCCGCCTTCGTGCGATCTAGTCGTCCTATTCTCCGGCTTAAAACGAGAGAAAAAACTGCTCACCGAGTTCGTCTCACATTAGGTCCACTGAGTGCTGAGTAATGTAATGTGACAGCAGGTCTTGCTGGAACCCCATTCCGACATTCCGACTATGTACAGCTCGTGCACTCTAAGCAGGTCGACAGGGAGCGTCACTGCCGACAGAGTTGTATTTTTGAAGAAAAAAAATACGGACAAAGACTCCCCCGTGACGGGCCTCTTGAACGTGCAATGACAGCTTTCCTATTCTGTGGTTACCCATCATGTCAAGCTCGACATGTTCCCTTAGGAACATACACATTCAACAAGATATGCGTTTCTGTTGCATATCCGACAGCTTGCCTAAGAATGAATCCGTCTCACCGAGTATTAGTTACGCTGACTTGTCGGTGGACGTATGCCGTTTCATGATAAATTGGCTTGTGTCACTGACACGCGAGTCCTGGACCACTTAACAGCAAAACAAGCATCATTTTGTAAGCCCCCATGACCCACATGCCATACTTCACACTTTCCCTTGCCTTAAGTAAGTCGGGGAATGCAAAGTTCGCACATTCGTTTCACTCGCCACGTTTCATTCGAAAATGTCACAAGTGTAAATCCAACATGAATTCCTAAAGCCAATGCCTCCGTTCACCCATGAAGTAGTCAGAGTTTTCTCCTTTTTTTCCCATACACACCCCCTTTGCCTGTCTGGCTGGCCCATTGACCTGCACCATCGAACGGAGCTCGTTACACATCCCCAAGGCACGCCAAAGCCTTATCATTTAATTTCAAAGCACGCCTCGCAGTCCAAATAGCCCCGGCCCCATGCGATCATCCAAATTGCTCAAATAAGAAAGGAGAAATTTGCACTCATTTACAAGCCAATCTGTCACAAAGTACGGACTCAGCCCAGAGACCACCCGCCGCCCAGTCTGCTGACTGAGGAACACCCGAACTCACCCTAATTGCCATATGTCTGTTTACAATGTCCGATGTAAATATTGACGGCCCCAGTGCATGTTTTCGACCGTCACCACGGCCACCACCCAGAATGTGTTCACATAAAATCCGGAGCGTAACTCAGTGAGGGCACCGCACCGCACCGCACTGCCCGCCCCTAATGTGTGTGCGTCCGTGTTTATGCGAGTCCTCCATCACTAAATTGCCACCCGGACCGGGCAAAAGACGAAGCCATCACCAGAGAATTCGCTGAGTTAACGTTTTCACCAAACTCGCACGCACACCCCTCCGCCCATTGAGGTCCCGGTCTTATTCGGACTTGTCCTCCGTTTAGCCTTGTCGTTCGGTTCGGCCTTCGTCCTTCGTCCTTCGCCCATGAGCTGGGGCAGTGCAATGGAATTGCTTCTGATTGAAGATTGTCTGCCCCCCTCCGTCGGACGAGGCGGCGCGCGTCACAAGCCCCCACCACCCACTGGACGAATGGTCAAAGGAAGCAGTCCTTGCTGGCAGCCAGCAGACGAGTGACGACCGACGGGGGTGGGGGATGTGTGTGTTTTATGTTTCGTCGTAGGTCTCATTGAATGATTATCGTTATATTGAATATTTCAGGACGGAAAGTATCCTGGCGTACATTGGCCTGTCGACGTTAACGTTGCTCGTTGCTCGTTTGTCGTTCCTTGGTGAGGGAGTGCGTGTGCGAGCACGGACGAGTGTACGGGCTGCCCTTCAACGCCGTGAGTGATTGCTGCTGACTGGCTTTTGGGCTGTCGCTTCTTTGGCCACCTACTCAACTGGAACATTGGGCGAGTGCGGGACGCGTATGTGTCCTGCTTCATAGACGAGGCTATTTACTACACATCGGTAAAGCTAATTAGGTTTTATTGTTATTAATTTTATAGGTCGCTGGGGGACTGTAATTCACTTTGACAGGTCGGCGGACGAAGGGCCGGCCCCGTTTGGTTTTCTGCACAAGTTGCTGTTTTCCTTTGCGCCCTGCGACATAATCTCCCAATCGGGAGAGCAGAGGAAGCATGTGCGTCTCCGGCCACCGTCGTCGGCCTCGTCATCGGCTATTGATGGTGACAGTTTGCTGGGATAAAAGGTGTCTTTATGGGAAGCTGGGAGATACGTTCGATTTTTGATTGTTTGTCGGTAGGGGTTGGGGATTAGTTGAAAACGTGGGTTGATGGAGGAGTGTGCAGGTAATTACTTAAAATTGTCTCTTTCATGCGTGTTGACGGAGAGGGCTTCGTTCTGGCCTTGTGTTGGTTCTTTTGGTAGCCGAAGAGGTTTAGGAACAGATCCACATGTTTAAGCACCGGGGAAGGTGATTTGAAGGCAATTCAACGTAGTCCTTGGAGCAGGACATCCCATCTTTCTGCAAGAACGACTGACTATCAAAAATTCCCTCCAAATCACGGCAAAAAAATTGGGTCCATGCTCCCATCATCCCTTCAGAAAGTGGGTGGCGAAGCATTCCCAAATGAGCATTCAGCCGAATGAAACTATTCCCCAAAATCTCAGCGAAACGCACTTCAATCCAAAGACCCATCTTAACCCTACTCACCGAGCGAGGCACAATCCCTCATCAAGCGATGTTTGTCAAGAGGCTTTGCTCAGCCCCCATCCCTTCCACACCCTCTTCAGACACAAAGCATGACACACTTTAACTCAGATCTGCAAACAATTGACAAAACGAAAAGCCAAGCAATACATGCCTCCTTCCGCCGAACAAGAGCATCCTCAAGAGCTCAGCAACATTAATCATCATTTGTAACAATTCCCCGGGAAGGAGGATAACGAGAGAGATGGTAGCGCGACGTGCGGAGGTGTTGTCTGCGGAAGCATGAGGACTGCGTAAATACGACCGACGAACAAGCTCTGTGCCCCCTTCTATTCATCCTAAAAATAAAGAGAATACTGACTTAAAAAGTAATTTACCCCAACCCACCGTTTCGGGGGGATGGGGGAGATTAGTTTAAGCTCCTGACAAAACCGAAACCCTCAACACTTCAAAAGCAATTTGTTTCCTTCAAATCGAGGCAGCAGCAGATGAGGAAGCTCCAAAATGAAATCCGAACGATTCGCCTCGGTTATCCCATTCCCGCTCGGCTACTGCACACGGCTCTTCACGTTTGTGGTACGCGCCGCATCCTTGGCATCGAGCGCGTGAATGAGACTAACACCGCGACAAAGGCTGCCGCCCGCCGAGCGCAGAGGGTGAGGTGAAACGTTGATCATACCACCGACTTAGGGAGACGTAAAAATGTTTTATTTAGCGCTCGTGATTTTACGCAAGGATTCACGGAATCTTTGACTGATTTTCGGATTTCCTGTGCAGTCCTTGGAAACCGACGAGGGACATTCTGACGAGCAGAGTCGTTCGTCCTTTTTTCACACAATTGAATCAATTTGCTGATACTTTATGAATCTAATAAATCAGAAATCAGAATGCTTCGGTTGCTGTTTCCCAGCGTTGCGTGGAATCCACTTGCCACCGTCGGCGTCGTCGCCGCAGTCTAGCGGGCAAAGGGCACAGACAACTTGTCGCTCGGTTTTTGTTCACGCAATTGCTCCACCGCTGCCACCGCACTTAAGCAGGCGCAGGGGCAGCAACCACGACTGGATGTGCCTCCAGGGCCATTCAGACCAGACAGAGGAGAAGAACAAAGGATACCCAAGGAGCACGAGACGAGAGTCAAAATTATTCCAAGATAAAGAATGACTTTGCGCTTTTTACAGTAAATGCCCGCACACACACCCTCTCAACGAGCGACGAGAACGAATTTGCAGGAAATTGGTAACAGTACTCATGCAATCCCGACCGCCGCTATCATGCCTCCGACCACATCCCGGCAGGCAGAGAAACTACCGACAGTCTGGTCTGCGCTTTGTTGGCGGTTATTTAAGTTAGTCATCCTTGGCTGTGACAAGTCCTTATCGTCGCCGGCAAGAGTCGAGTGAAGCCCCAAAAGGGCAGCAAGGCAAGCGCTATGCCAACAGCGGGACCGAGACCAGCATCGGCATCCAGCGCCCAGAACGAGGGCCAGCACCAGGACCAAGACCAGGAAAGAAACCGGAAAACAAATTATTTCAAGGGAAAATGGTTGTGAATAAAAATTTCACTGGTGCGGAATGGGATAAATAAATTTATGAACAATTTATAAATATTTTTTGTTCCCTTTGTGTTGCGACCTTTTCTCCGATTTTTTGCCTCTTCCTCTTCGCCTTCTGCATGAGTTACGACATGGACTCCGATGAGGAAGCACCAACGTCTGGGGCAAGTGAGCGTGAATTGAGGAGAAAACTATTTTCATGGAGATGATATCGGCTATTGCCATGAAATTTGTGTGACATTGTTTGACAGGAAATCTGCAAATGAAGGGACACTTGCTCTGGCTGTTTGCGTCCCCGTTGAGCGGGTCGTTTGTCCACAGGCTGGTGATGAATGGAGCACACTTCCTCGACCTAGGTGGCGGAGGTCTGTCGGAAGCGTCGGCCTTTGTACGTTGCTCTATTCAATTTTTTGATTTTTTTTTTCTAAGCCAAGTGAAGCGTGTATCCGGTCTCATTGTCGGAGGGTTGTTGTAAGTTTTTTCCTCTTTTCATCGCTTGGATGACGCTTTAGAAAGTGCCTGGACGAACACCTTGGAGAGTGGAGAGAAATACGAGGTGATTCAGGGTGAAGCATATTTTTCATTTCATCACGTTGCGATGCAAGGACTTTAGCATCGTCATGAAGTTCGTTCTTTGTCGAGGGATTTAAAAGTTGCGATTCCGATGCTGCAGGTGTCTGCTGTTGGCTTTGTGGTCCCGATTCTGATGGAAGTGCTGGACAACTGGGTACTATCTTCGGTCAATCGGGTGGAAAACCAAGCAAAACTGCGACGGAATCAAGCAAGAATACACTTTTGGAATGACACCACTCTTATTAGTTGCTATCATGACGTCTTCTTCAGTGAATAGACCCGCACAATGACCACGAAGTTACCGAGGAAGTGAGGAGTGACTGAAATGAGCGACGCACAGGTGACATTCTATTGAGTATCGACGCAGCGAGTTCGTCGGTTGGAGTAAGTGCCAGACAGTTGGCGATCTATGCCAGAGCTGCGGCGACGAGGAAGAAACTGAGACGATCCAACAACTGTTTTGCCATTGTCCAGCTTTCCACAATCGATACCTTGTCTCGATGGGCTTCTTCACAGAGAAGGCAGACATAGCGATAGCAGATACATTGGATCGCTTGGTTGTGGCTTCATCCACAGAGCGACAGACAGATGGGTATACTCGACATTTGAAGGGTTTCGCCACGATCAGCTGAGAGATTTCCGTGCGTATTGGTGTGCGCACCTATGGTCATGAAATTTGGGTAATGACCGAAAGGATACGATCGCGAATACAAGCTGACGAGATATAAGATAAGACAGGGGATAAGACAGTATGCGATGTCACGCAGTTCTCCTAACGGAAACAGCTATGCTTCCATGGTTTAAGCACGTGTCCCCATCATCGCGACCTCCGAGGCGTGCATTAAATGCGAGTCCATCAAAGTGGCCACGACGAGGTGTTAGGATCCAGAAACTCGCTTGGTTGACCCTGAGCATAGATCCTGAGGAGTTAGAGACGAAGGAGGACGATCGTGTGGACTAAAGATCTCTAGTGCGTTCCTTACCCCCGCGATCTCCTTAGTGGATCTTATGGGTCTGAAAGCGATGATGATCAGTAAAGGTTTGTTCGCCGCCGTCACAAAGGACTTACTAAGCCCCAATTTGATATGTAGTGGTGGCAGATTAATACCCTGCCGTTCGATCAATGAAGGATTCTTTATATTTTTTTTACCATAAATGTAATCTCTTCTTGTATTCGAATCTATTCTCACGAAGTGTTGCGATCGTGCGCTACTTTCCCACTCACATAAAAAACATCAATACTTTGTACATGCTAGTTGTAGTCCATAGAGTAGAGCGCCAGCCCTACTTGTCAGAAAAGGATCCGCACCAGTGACCAGCGTCATACCCATCACCAATGCTGAGAGGCATATAAACGATTGCATCAGGGACATGGCCAGCCATTACTGGACCCACACGGAAGGTAAAAGGCAGGCCAAAAGTTCCCACCAACTTTTTCTTTTTTTTTGGCTAGCGCTATAGGCCGGGATGGACCTGGGCCTCAACTAACTTCCCTCTCCATCTATCCCGGTCTTGTGCTAGTTGCTTCCAGCAACGCACGTGCAACTTATTGTGGTTAAGCGGATGGAGTCCTATGCCCCGGACCGAAAATGACCTATATTTCAATCCCGAGGGAGTCGTGCTCCGGTGGCGCACTTCTAACTGCGTGCGTCCTAGCCATCTGAGATTAGAGATTTGCATTCGTTTGACCAGATCGATGCCGCTGTCGGACCGAAGATAATTCGAAGGGCTTTTCTCTCGAAGCGACCAAGAATATCCTCGTTTGCTTTAGTTAGTGCCCATGCTTCTGCACCATACAGCAGAACTGGGACTGGGCCTTCCAAGTGCAAACTACGATTAGCCAGCATGGTCCTCCGTTTTATCTCCGCGGTGGTGTCATTGCTTGAATCAACTTTGTAGCATAGGAGGACTGAGGACCTAATTGCGAGTGTCGACAATCAATCGGATCACTAGCGATTGGTATCACTGCTGGTATTGTGTAACTCAGTCGTCTGAGAGTCGTTCCATTGTGATTGAAAAACGCGCATGTCAAGAATTGGTTTAATAACGACAGCTTTGGCTATCATTCGTGTCTGCATAGACCTGAGCACACGGATATTAGAGAGCGACAGAGTGTGTGGTCCAAGAGGTAAGAGAGATGTAAATAAAGTTGTATGCTTTGCCGGTAACCGCACAGTTGTGTATAGAAAACAACTACACCACTACAACTTATTTATGGTTGTGTGAGGTTCCCAACAAATCGTATGTGTCAATTCTTATAAATTGATACATTTTTGGACATATTTTAAGAGTTTAATTCAAACATACAAAATCGCTAAGAAAACTCCTGTCAAATTGACACATATCGACTGCGACCGACGTTCACAATACCAGACTTGGTCGACGATCCTAAACTAGCGACTGGGGGTTGGTCTTTCACTACTTCGGAGTTATAACTGTCTATAGTGACGTATTGTCCAAGACATCAGTGTTGGACAAAAAGCATTGTCCTACCATCAGACCTGTCTCATCCACGTTCAAACTAGCCTTTGATGCGTTGATGAAGAGCCGCTCTTTATCGGTTTTGACAGCACTGGGATATTAATATGAGCAATAAGGTACATATTCACTTTGTTGTTCACTTTCTACTGCTTAAGCCTTGAGCTCAGTATTCTGTTGTGATATATTCAAGTCCCTGACGACGTAGTTCTTTCAAGAGTTCTTGAAAGAATTGTTCAAAACTCGAACGCCAACACCAGAGGAACAATCTTTCAAAAGTCCGTCCAACTACTCGCATATGCCGACGATATTGACATTATCGGAAGAACGCAGCTTGATGTCAATGGCGCTTTTGTGAGTGTTGCAACGGAGACCGCGAAGACGGGCTTACCGGTAACCGAGGGTAAGACCAAATATATGCTGTCAACGAGAAAGGACACCCAACACCGACGTCTCGGTCAGAACGTCACGGCAGACAGGTATAACTTTGAGGTAGCCTAAAACTTTGTCTACCTAGGAGCCGCTATCAACTCAGACAATGACACCAGCGCTGAAATCAAACGAAGAATAACTCTTGCCAATCGATGCTTCTTTGGGCCAAGAAAGCAATTGGTAAACAAAGCCCTCAGCCCTTTACAAGACCTTAATAGTCCCAGTCGTGCTATATGGCGCGGAGGCAAGGACTTTGTCAAAAGCGGATGAAGCTGCTCTTGGTTGCTTCGAGAGGAAAATTCTTCGGGTGATTTTCAGCCCCGTCTGCATAGATGGTGAGTGGAGGAGGAGATACAACGACGAACTATACGGGCTGTCCAGCGACATCGACTTAGCCAGAAGAGTGAAGATCCAACGATTGAGATGGCTGGGTCATGTAGAGCGGATGGAATCCAATGCTCCGGCCCGAAAAGTCTTCGAGTCCAACCCTGAGGGACGGCGCAGTAGAGGAAGACCGCGACTCAGGTGGCGCACGCAAGTGGAAAGGGACCTCAACCAACTATGCGTGCGAAACTGGAGACAGCTAGCTAAAGATAGGCTGGAGACGCTTGTTGGTTGAGATCCAGGTCCACCCCGGACTGTAGCGCCACCTTAAGTAAGTAAGTAAGACGACGTCGTTTAACTTTATCGTAGTGATAAGATGTCCTGCATCAGAACAAAAGAAGCGGATCAGAAGTAATTGTCTTTCGGACGGTTTCCCATAATCATTGAGACGTTCATCCTGGATCCCTCTTGTTCCCAACCTAACGTCCTGAAATTTTCGGACTATTTAGTGTTTTGCAGGTTGCTTGCTCCCTTTCGACATGACTAAAAATGGATTTGGAAGGAATGTAATCCCTCAAGCCACAAGGTGCAAGCCCGGACTTCAGTCAAACATTGCAACAAGCTAATTTGTTAGCAGCCTAAAATTAGTGAGACCTCATACAGTACCCCGAATGCCGTTCCCAACTTGTAGTCTCTGCTTCCACCATCAACACGGATTCGCCATCTCAAACTCATCGACAAAGATGTGTGCTGTTCGTCTCGGCGTGCGCACTGCATCATCGACAGCCGGAAGAGCAATAAAATTCTATTTGCAGCCAAGTGAGTTTTTGCGTGTTTTTCACCAGACTCCGCTCAATCATCAACTTCCGCTGGACCATAAAGTTGACGCAAAATTAAAATCGAAACCACACCACCGCTGCCGAATGCGACCATTTCCAAAAATAGCCACCCACCCAGCTAGTCGTCGTGGATCACGGTCCCTCCTCAACCGCATCGGAGTGCCGTTCCTTGTGAGTGATTGACTGGAAGCAAGGGTGATGTGCCATTCCAGTGTGCCATCCTGCATATAAGCAAGCAATTTCCTGTTCCATTCATTCATGGGGTTCTTCTTGCATCTAATATTAGTGAAACGGAAAACATCCACATGACGACGACGACGACGACGACGAGCGACGTCTGGGATCGATGCCAAATCGTTTTATTTGTTTACCAGTTGGATGTGGGAGGCCGGCACACAACCGAGGGGACCGTTGACAGAAATTCCACTGTCAGACGTTCGGGCGAGCTCCAGAGTCATATCTTGATGCTGGACGAGAAGTCTATCACAAAACATAACAATATCCGTTTCGTTTTGGCCGGGCGCGGCGTGACGGGACGGGCGGACCGCCCTCCGTTCTGTCATCCTTTCTTGACTTAACTCCATTCGAGTGATGCTGATGCTGATTCGGATCGCACGTGTTTGGCAGTGAAAGCGGCAAGAGCTCCTTCAACTGCCAGAGATTCTCTGCAAACGATAGGCGTCTGCGGAATGTGTTTTCGCCTCGGCCAGGGAGTGGCTGTGCGGCGGAACTGCAACCTCAGATAAGGATAATGATATGACATGTGCGGGGTTTAGTTGTTTTCGTCGTTTGGCCTCGCCGCCGAGCGGTGCAGTGTCCTTGTGCTGACGCAAAGTTTGCTTTGTGTTGAAATTTTAATTGTGGTTTTGGGTGCTCTGCCGGGAAGCCTGCCAACGAGGTCAGAGCGACTGAAGTCAAGCTGAGTGTAGACGGGGATGACCCGCAATCGGAGTAGGCAATTAAAAGAACTTTTCCCTGTAATCGGATGGCCGGGCCCTGCTTTCGCATGTTTGATGACAAACAGGCCAACTTAACGAAGATTAGTTCAGTTGAGCCGGTTAAGCGGGCTGGTTTATTGACTCTCCGATAAGGACCGCAATAAAATGTTGAAACTCGTAAACCTACAATCCGTTCGAGGGGTGTGGGTGGTTGCATTACAAACGACGGCTGGGGGTGGATGGAGACTTTATGGTTTGACAGACAGTGCTTTGTGTCAACTTGGAGGTGGGTGAGTTGGAGTCACTGTGAATCTCAAATCGGATACATCGCAGTTCTTGAGTCTGTCGCATGAAAATGGGAAATTGTTTCGAGGTTAGTTTAAATTCATCATAAACATGCTCAAAATGGTCATCACACAATCCGTAGTAGTCGTCAATGGTGATGCATTGAATATATTGCTTGTGAATAGAGTGGGACCCAAGTTGGAACCTTATGGCACACCGTATTTTTTTTTTTTTTGTTTTTAGCCAGTTCGTTGCTTCGTGTGTCCATCAGATAGCTTGTCAGGACTCCTCTCAACTCCGTCCCAGTGACACGATCTGTCATCAGTGTAGGAAACGGCCTGCAATTGTGCCAGGGACTTAATTGTGGCGTAACTGTTCGAATAGATGGCGATATCCATTTGAAAACTGATATAGAACAGTGCCCGACAGTAGGCAAGCAGCTGCAAAGAGAGGACGTGCAAACACATACTCAGGGGATCAGTCAGCGTCCTGGAAGAAATTCTGGTGGGACAGAACACGAGGCCGTGATACGTTCTCCTTTTGTTCTCCTTTGGTCCCATTGGACGAAGCTGGAGGGATATGTTAAGTGCATAAAATGAAATGCTCCTCAATACCAATTGCGTGCCCTCCAGTTGACAGCTTCGTGTGATAAAGTCCACCAAAACATCATCAGTTTCGGTCTGACAATCGAGGTGAATATTATTCCGTGGAGCACACAAGGCGAGACGGACCGCAACTAGCTATGCGGGCATTATTGGAGGCGTGTTGCTTGGCACTGTGATGGGCATAATCGAATGATTTTAAGAATCGAGACTTTAGTAATCGAGTTAATTTAATAATCGAATGATCACTCGAATGACTACAAACCACTCGACAGCTAATCACTCGAGTAACTACTAACTAATTATAAGCTGTTAAAACAAGATAACTCGATAATTGTCTTACTTCAGCGCAAGAACAAGTAAAAAATATTTCTCGTCGATAAATACTCATGAGGATCAAAGAATGAACATCAGAATGAAAGAAAAACGCGTCTTTTGCTCTCGACAAGAATTGTTTGTTACTCCCGCGCTGTTGATACAGTAATCGAGTTCTCTTGTGTTTGTAGTTAGAAGCCATGCGAGTGGTCAGTAGTCACTTGAGACATTGGTAGTCATTCGAGTGATTAGTAGTCATTCGAGTGTTTAGTAGTCATTCGAGTGATTGATTGAGAATCGAGATGTTCTCGAAATGTTGTATTAATCGATTATTACTCGCCAATCAACTGAAGTCCTTCCCGATACGAAAAATGTAAATATAACCCGTTGACGACTTTTCTTTCACAAATCGAAATAAAATAACGAATTAACAGGCTCTTCTGTGGCTCTGGCTAGCCTATGTTCTTGTTGATCAACTGTATGCCCGCTTCACTCATACCGAAATCATTCGACCAGAAGTAGTGCGAACTTAAACTCGAATTCAGAACGCTCCGACTTTGCCCATCAAAAGTTTGTTTCTCTTACAACGCCTCCCACCAAGTTTCAACCACAGATCGGATTTCAATAAAGCATTATTTTCAAGTACATTCAGGAAAACAAAAACAAAAAAAATCCTCTCCCCCTACAAGGACACCCAACGTCTATCAAGCTCGGCCAATTAAAAAACCCAACAAACAAACACGTATTTACACAGAAATTACAAAAATTTGTCCATCAAAACCGCCCCTCCACAAATGCACAGTGTCTTGGGACAAACTATTGGCGGTCCCCCTCCCTTCAAAGTTTTCCCAATTTAAAACTTTTCTTCCACTCCACCCCCTACCCCACTCGACCGCACCGCCGCAGCACACAGAACTTTTCTGTTTAAACTTTTTTGCGGTGTGTGAGTGTACGTCGTTTTCATTTACCGAAAATTCAATTTAATTACCAAAACAAGGACACACCGCTGGATCGTTTTGACAGACCAGCAAAGCAGAGCGCGGGCCTGCAAAGGGATCCACAAAATAAACCATGATAGCAGATAATGAGACGACAATTAGCAACAAAAAAAGCAAAAACAAAAGAGAAGAACAACTCCAGTGGAGACACGACACAAAACGGAATGAACAAGTTCCCAGCCAAAGAAGTTACTTCCAGTGACTTGTCACCTCTTCTGCTCTGTCGCCGCATCAAGGATCAGGACGTCTCGATCTCGGCCAGCACTCGGTCCAAGAGGGACAAACTTTAAACCGAATTAAAACTAAGAGGTTAATCAGGACCAAGGAGTTGTGCCAGCAGCAAAAACGATGAACTGAGCGACAAGGAAGGACTTCACAGATACATCAGACGCTATCTAATAAAAATAACATCCTTGCATTGAGTAAATCAACTTCAAAGTTGCCCCTCACCACCACCACCACAGCTGCCGTATCGACACACAGATAAAACTAGTCCCGCAGTGAAACTCGTGGCAAAGTCTTTGCAACGAGGCGACAACATAAGCTGAAGCTAAAAGCAAATAACCCCGGCGTAAGCTACAAGAAACTATTCGAACAACTTTTTCGGGCTTAACTTTACAACGTCATGTATCCCGTTTATCCCTCCCTGGTGTGGTCCCGGTCCTGCTGTTGTTCGTTCTTTTCTCGTAGATGGGTGGGGGTGGCAGGTCCTTGTGTGTGAAGAGAAACAACAACGTTCCGTTTTTTTTTCGCAGGATATTTCCAATGAGACTGCAAAGCGTACCGATGCAGTGCACAGAACGGTGGCTGAAGTGGAAGCCTTACACGACTCCGAAACCACTCACCTCGGATGCTTGACATTACACCCGACTTGTCACCGTCAACCCCATTGCCCGTGCCACACGGGCAAAGTTCCCACACGAGGCGAGTTCCGTTCTAAGAAAACTCTGCTCCACACAAAGATCCCCGTCGTCGTCGTGGCTGTGGCCGTTTGGGTTCTCGTTTTTTTTCTTCTGAGTTTTTCCTTTTGCTCGCTCGCTTCGTTTTTGGAGCGATAAGAGGAAATGAACACGAATGCCCTTAATGAATGTTTCATGAAGTTCCCTCGGCGGAATCTAATACTCCCGAGGGGAGGCGCAGCCGGCGGATGCCCTCTGGTCATCCGGAACACGAAGCAAAGGTGAATGGGAAACTTTTTTGGCTAGCCACGAATTTGTCGTTTCGTGCGGCGCTGTTTTACTTTTGAGCTCCGGACACGACGGGCATCACAATTAATCGAGAGATAACCGCTAATTAAGAGGTATATCGTTATTTCAGCAATTTGATGGTCATCCTTGCCGGCAACACCCCCCTCCACGCGATTGTTGCGATATTTTTGATTTATCTCCGGGATTATGGATTGTTAATTGGAATAGATTATGCGAACGCCACAAGTGCTGTTCCGGTGACAAATGAAGCCTGTCGATGCTGCCAAATGAAGATAACGAATTTCGTACATCAGTTAAGCGAGAGAGAGAGAGGCAGGCAACAATCTAATTATGACATTAACCGCTGGGGAATCCTTTGTCGCAAGGAGGGGCGCAATTAATTAGTGACACGACGTCAGATGGGGTGCGAGCTGATCACCCTTTGTGCCGTGGGGGCGAAGCTGTGAGGTGTTAGATTGGATTTGTGACTTGATTAGGTTGCGCATGAATTGAGCTGACATCCTCGGAGACGATGGATTCGATTATCCTGGTGGCGGAAAACCACTTGAGCGGGTTGTATCGATCGGCAGTTCGGTGGACCATGTTATCAGCATGTGTAGGCAGATTCTGTTAAGCGATAGTGGCAAGGATTGTGCGACACCCTGTTCACGATGCCGGGTTGTTCAGGAGATAATAACAGATAAATATGCGATGATGGGACACAGCTTAAGGCTTGGTTGCATCGCCAGAGGGTCTACACGGCTTGTGTTGAGACCGCACAAGAACTTAAGCCGCATGACAACAGACAATGCCGTGACTTCGATAATGGGCCGATACAGGGGCAACCACAGGGATTGACCGGTTGGTGCTGTGTATGGCATGGCGAGGTCATCGGACTGTATTTCTTTAGGAATGAGACACGGTCCGTGGCGTTGTGGCCCGTGGCGTTGTGGCTCGTGCCGTTGTGGCTCGTGCCGTTGTGGCCCGTGGCGTTGTGGCCCTTGGCGTTGTGGCCCGTGGCGTTGTGGGTATGTGCGTCGATCCCAACCCCGACGTCGTAGGTTCGACGCCTGTTCTGTGCGACACAAATAATTTTCACAGCACCACCTCTTTGGAGTCACTGACAATGCTCAAAGAATATTTCCTGTCTAGAAAAAGTTTCTCAAACTTGGCCGCTCGGAGTCGGCACAAAACTGTAAGTCCCTTCCACTCGTGTGAGCGTGTGCCCGTACAACACGAGTGGTTGCTGAAAAACTAGGCCCTGGCCCCCTACAGGCTGTAGTGCCGCCCTATTATTACTAAGCGCTCTTGCTACTTTCTGTGTCCTCGGCAGCATCAAAATATCCACGCTTGGGCTGCCATTGTGACACCCACCGAGACTGGACCAGTTTTGAGAACCAAGATCGATACGTTACAACATGTCGCACAAGCGACGCAAAGCTTAAAGTTGTGAAGGAGAAATCTGACAACACGAGCATCTTTCATTAAATAGTCGCCGCCATCAACTCGATGCCAAAGTTCGATGTGCTATTGCCGAAACGGACACATCAGATAGAGTCATCAAATCTTTAGGCAGTGACGACTATTTGAATGATGCCCCATTCCATGCAAAATGGCATGAACGTAGCTTAAAAATAAAGCCCAAAACCAATCGTATGTCTGACACCGTTCTGGTTTTTCGCATCTCCCTTTTCCTATCGCTCTTATCTGGTCGGTTATACATTCCTTGAGATTCGCTTTCTATTTACGGACAAGTACTTCCGGCACTCATTGTTCAAGTACACGGCACAAAGGAATTATCAAGGACACGGACCTTTGTCCCTTTTCCCGCCCAAGCCTCGGCTACAGTCAGTTCAAATTTGTGCCCTAAATCAACAACACTTTTCGCCCCCATTTCCATTCGAAAAGTTTTTCAATAATTTTCCAATTAATCGAGGACAACGTCAGACGGAGCGTCAGCCCTTAAAATCGATTTGCAATCACATAACCTTTAGCAGCTCCCTCGCACAATCGCCCGCCGCCCGAAACCACTTTTTGTCTAACGATAAACACCGAACGAATTAATTTTCCCAGCAACTCTGCCGTTTCCGCCCATGTTTCTGTCTCATTTTCGTATCGAACGAGTTGCAAATGAAGCACAAAAAAAAACGGAGTAGAAGAACTCATTGAGCATCAATTTACTCACCGACCATCCGGGGCTTAACTAGTGTTTGCTCAATATCAGCACCATTAAGACCCGTCAGTCCGCGCAGTTCCACCCGCCCAGCACGGGAGCGCTCTCGCCGGAAAAGTAATTAAC
The DNA here is from genome assembly GCA_916610145.1 of Eristalis arbustorum. Lineage (NCBI taxonomy): Eukaryota > Metazoa > Arthropoda > Insecta > Diptera > Syrphidae > Eristalis > Eristalis arbustorum. The sequence goes on along the minus strand of OU744320.1, from coordinate 23,736,400 downwards.
AAGCGTTCTGGAGGGATGGCCACTGTGGGTGGCGCCTGGACTGGGCTGCATATGTGCGCCGGGACCAAATAAACATTTCACGAGAAACGCTCTCGCTGCGCACGCTGATGGAGATATCATGCCCGTGGCCACCTTTCTGGGCGTTGGAAACATTTTTCGATTTCATGACTAATGATTTTCTCTATAAAATTAATGAGAGATCATAACATTATTTATAACCGGGATCGTTGGCAGCTTAACTTCTGCCATCACCACGGGGGGTGGCAACAAATAGCCGAACTTTTCCCGCCCACTTACAGGACTGGCAGTGGAGCGCCGGCACCAGCGCCAGAGCCCAGGGCATCATCAGCGTCGGCATTGTCGTTGTCGTCGTCGGGATCGACTTCGACGGTCGACAATTGATGGTGTCTTATCAGTTCACGGCCCATTTGGCTTCTATGAAAATTCTTAATTGCTGACAATTTATTATAGCGATGCTGGCCGTGGTGGTGGCGGGCGCGATGGTGGTTGCGCCGGAGGAGGAGGCACGGATTCAAATTAGACAGCTACCAATTTAACGCCCACTCTCTGTATCCCTCTGACATCGGGCAAGTGATTCAAAAGATCAAATTTTATGATTGAATAATTGAATGTTGTACACAGCGCGCGAACACTGCCATCGTTGCCCCCCGATGGAGATGAAGAAAAGGGCGAAACAAAGGAATGGGGGGCGGGCGATGAGTTTGATTTCGGAAAGGAAGGACCCGCGGCTCGGACTGGGATCATGGCGAACGGCAAAGTTGTGTGCAACAGTGGGGTCGATTGGAAAATCGGTTGAAGTTTGATTGACTTACTTGGTGTGCGGATAAACTTTTATCATGACTCATTGAGGATTAGTAAGCGACGAAGCAAGTTTGGTGTTTCTCTATTTTATTTTACTCGTCACCTGACTGCATCAGAAATCTGATATGCTAGAGGCTTGCGGGAGTCAAGTAGGTAAACGGGTGTTCTGGTGGCACTTGGTACATAGATTGCTCACGCTCTCGGTTAGAGCAAAGGCCCTAGGCTGTGTGCCATATCATGGCAGACTTTTCCTTGAAAAAAAACCCCAATACAGAAGTGCACCACACCCAATTTGGGACCTACTAGAATAACCATCGCCACTGAAGTTTGTGGTGTCTCTTCTCTGTCACATTGCTCGAACACACAGGAATCCTTTCTGCAAGGCTTTCCAATTAGGTGCTCGCTCTCGCCGGATTTTTTGAATAAAACGCAACCCATTTGAGGTGTTTATTATCTGCTTGAAGTAGAACCAAAACACGAGCGAATCGAACTCGTTTTCGTTCACATGGCCACTGTGGGCACGTGTGTAGCAGTTGATTCGTTGGACCCAAGTATTAACGACTCTGCCACACATTTCGGACGAAAGAGCATCTATTCCGCGTTCAATGTTGGCTCTGTGGTGTTCGAACGTCATCGGCTTGTTGGACTAAACCAATGACTTAACATAGCTCCACAGAAAATAGTCCAGCGGCGGAAAATCGCTCGAAGGAGACGGCCAATCGACTTGCCCATCTCTTGAGATAACACGCTCGCCATACTAACGCTTCAATAAATGGATTGTAACGTGTTCATGTCAAAAAATAATCGGTAATCACCGCGCAATAAGGCTGACCAATCACAGTAACGTGACCTTCGTAATCGTCGGCACAAAAATATGGCCTCCTTATTTTTGGAGGATGAAGTCGAGGTTCATGAAGCACATGAGACTTATCACCCGACCATCATCACGAGTCAAAAATGAGCTCCGTCACTGAAAATGATTTTGTAATGATATATTGTCGCATCATCTCCGTAACCCAATCGGAGAAGGTACGTTGCTTCAGTCAGCTTCAATTCTTGAGTCAGCTTGATTTTATGTATAGTGTAGACCAAGATCCGTGAGCATAATACGCCATAATGTAGACATGAGCGATGTCCAATTCTTGAGAACTGACTGATTTGGATCATTAGCGATTTGAACGGCAGTGATTTTGCCGACACTTCACCCAACCCGTTATCAGACAGCGAATACGTAGATTAAAATTTGTGCACTAAGCTTATTATTGCCTGTCTACTATGGCGAGAATTACAACCGAAATTTGAAGTTAACACTCTTAAATTTGCCAACTCCGATTTTATCACCGACTCCGATTTTCGGTAGACAATTTGCAGACATTGCTCGTTCTGAATAAATTGACAGTGACAGTTTGATGACCAGTTAAAGAGTGCGTTAACAAATTAAATTCAAAGTTTACTCGAGACCCTTCTTTTTGACTCGTCTATTTTCACGCAACTGATAAACCGGGGCAAAACAACCCCCCCAGTAGGAGTGGTCAACACGGAAGGACGCACAACATCGACGTCTCGGACAGAGCGTCATATTGGGCAGCAGAAACTTTGAGTTAGTCAAGGACTTCGTCTACATAGGCTCTGGAGTAAATAGGGACAACAACACCAGTACCGAGATTAAGCGCAGAATTACTCTTGCCAATCGCTGTTTCTTTGGGCTCAAGAGGCAATTGAGTAACAGAGCCATCTCTCGAAAAACCAAGCTGACTTTATATAAGAACCTGATCATCCCAGTCCTGCTCTATGGCGCAGAGACATGGACGCTATTGAAAGCGGATGAAGAAGCTCTTGGTTGTTTTGAGAGAAAAGTTCTGCGTACGATCTTTGGTCCTGTTTGCGTTGATGGCGTTTGGAGGAGAAGGTTCAACCACGAACTATACGGGCTGTACAGCGGCATGCACCTACTTAAGCGTCTTCGGATCCAGCGCTTAAGATAGCTAGGTCATGTAGAGCGGATGGACACCACAGCTCCGGCCCGAAGAGTCTTCGATATCGAGCTATTGGGACAGCGCAACAGAGGACGTCCTCGCACTAAATGGTGCACACAAGTGGAAAAGAACCACCAATGCGATTTGCTCTATCATGTAGGCAAGGCACGACGTACATATGCCTCATGAGCAGAATAGGTGAACTGGAAACTTAATTAGGATAGGATAACAATGTTTCAACAATATTGTTATAAATTGCTCTAGCTTGCACAGAGATACGGTTGGGAAACCCTTACTACTGACAAAAACAAGGAAACCTAATTATGTGCTCTGATTAGACAGTGGAGGCGTGGCCCGTGGGAGAAGCTAGGCCCTAGCGCTCTACAGGCTGTGTTAGAGATAGGCACAAACATTGTCAACACCCTGAAGCTCTAAAACGCGACAAAATTAGCTTTTACGTGAGGAAGGACATCAGATGGGAATCACCAAATAGAAGCCGTGTTTTTTGGACTGGTCAGTACTCAGCTTAGTAAGATTTTACACGGGAAGCAGCAACAAAGCAACTTACTGAGTTAAAACTACTTAGTAACCTTGCACTGTCTTCACTGACTAGGACGCGTTTCGAAATCTCAATGGCGCCAGAGGAAAGTATTTGTTTATTAAGGGTTGGTAACACTCGTTTATTTGACCCTTGTAAGTTGTGTCTTGTTGATGGTGCTTGTGCAAATTTATAAAATATCAAATCATTCATATTACTTTTTTGCCTACCCATTATTTCTGTATTTTCTTTCCTTTTGAGAATTTGATTTCACTTACTTTTGAAATTCGAGTATTTTGACATCTAATGCAATAGACGTAAGCACACGTACCAACTTTCGGAAGAAAAATTTAACTCAGTAAAAAAGCGTTTTTATTGAGAATCATTACTAAGCTGAGTACTGATTAATCAAAAAAACACGCTTAGAGTCAGATTTTGAAGTATCGTGGTGGCCAAGAGGAAAACGAGAAGAAGAAAAACGAGAAAGGACATCTCACAACAACGAAGTATTGGACGTTGCAGTAAACAGATACAGCTTCGAGGAAATCAAAGACTTTGTCTACATAGGAATCGCTATTAACGCAGACAACGAAACTAGCGCTGAAACCAAATGGGGAATTACTCTATCCAATCACGGCTTCTTTGGGCTCTCTCGGGTAACCAAAGCTACCCTCTACAAGACCTTAATTGTCCCACTTCCCAGTCCTGCCGTCTGCTAAGATGATGGTTGGCGAACTGTACGAGCTGTTCAGCTATGTTAAAGAGAGATTAAGAGATCACCAACGAAGGCTAGGTGATGAAGAGTGAATGAAAACCAATGACCCGCAGCGAAATGATTACGAATTCACCACGGAGTAAGGGCGCAGTAGAGGATGACTATGCAAGTGGGTAGGGATCCCGACCAACGAAATCTGGTGGAGGTGGCGCATGCTGGTTAAGCCCCAAGACGGTATTGCCACCTTAACGAAGTAAGCAAGCTTACCTGATGAGGCTGGTGTTCCACAGGGAACAACTTCATGTCCGACATTCTTTCCCAGACGATTCTTCAAAAGCTGTTCAGCCTAAAACACGAATCACATAACTCCCCCGACCGTCACCACAGTCCTACACCCACCAGACAATGGGAAACACGAAAGACAACAGAACAAAACCCTTAATGTCCCCTTTACAAATTAATTTTGTGTTCATTTCCATTTGTCGCGGTGGCGGGACCAGCCGCCTCCACGTGGCTGAACAATGAGCCAATGTTTCTTGACAATATGCCAACCGGCTGGTGTCTGACGCCCTACCGCCCGCTCCCGCCACCCTAAGTGATCCTTATTGATTGCTCTCATTATACGCTTACAATATTCCGTTACGGAAGATTCTCTTCGCGTCTCGAGCCTGTCAGAAGCTTTCAGAAAAATGTTCATCTTGAGACACGGCACCAGTTCCACAGCCGGTCTCCCTACCCTATTCTTCGCCCACTGTTGACATGACGTCACCGGGAGCGAGGCAAGTTCCATGTGATGTGCTGCCGCAGTCGTGGCCCCCTTTGGGGCGGAGGAAGTTAACAAAGTCTAAAGTTTCCGACGATCCATCGGGCCCCATCTTAAGCGCGTGTAACGCTCTGAGGAAGATAAATTATAATTTCCACACACACCGACAGATGGAGTTGAGCGGCCTATCGGACGGGCGCTGGGGAGGAGGAGCTGGCTGCTGGGAGCTCGGTTGAAATTCCCGAAGTCAATCATCGGGGCAAATAGTTCGAAAGCATATTTTCGGAAAGTTGAGTTGGAACATTCTTGCGCAAGATTTTTGCTTAAACTTTGTGAAAGTTTACCTCGAACCCGTGGCCTCCCGTACTGCGGCCGTGCTGCGGCTGAGGTGTATGTAGCGCGAAAAGCGGGTGCTTTGAACACATTTTTCCGCCCACAATCTTGACACCGAACCCATGTGGGTTAACTTTGTCGGAACGGGAAGTGTGCGGGCGGCGTCTAGATTTATGCTGAATTTACATGCCTACAGGTTGGGTAACATCGAACTCCGAACTAGGCAGCTTGTGAGGACATGAGCGTTCAATTATCACCGGCAGCAGGGGGTGTTTGTGTTTTAATTGTTGTCTTGATGGAGTACTTGTTCGACAGGGATGCTGCTGGGGTGTGCAAATGGGGATCGTTATCGTGTTTCGTGTGCACTGTGAGGGAGATATGAGCTACGAGCTGGTTGGCTGCGTTTTCGGACGAAAATGCATTTTGCTGTGAAACTTGTCGGGTCGTAAATTGTGAAGGAGGTGCAATTTATCGAAGTTCTTTGATATGTGAAATTTGCTGTCGTTTTTCCTTAATGAATCCTTATGAGGGCTCGCTCAGCCATTAGTTGTTGGAGCGTGGGAGAGTTTGCTTCATGTCACGGCAACACTAGGCAGTACAAGGCGAACGAAAAGAGGTGGAGTAGTATTGAGTTACAGGGTGCTAGGGGCCAGGAAACAACGATACTGAACTTAACGATGCTTAAAGAATTGTATTCACGCACGGACCGGAAACAAATGACTGCAGGGCCACTGGAGGAATAAAAGAACTTAATGACAAGTGAGAAGGGGTTCTATGGAAGCAATGTGGATGGTTCCAAAAAAAATGGAATATTTTTCATTTACTGGATTATTTTTTAGTTTTTAATAAACCAATTGATTCAACCCACATAACGACAAGTGTGGCAGCAGAATAAATGAAGGTAATGCTACAAAAAGAGAAAAAAATATTTATTGAAAAATGGCAATACTGTCCACAGTGAGGAAAAGAAGAAAGGAACACACATTTTTGGGCTTTAAAAGAGGTTAGTTTTTGGTATCAATATATAAATTGAGGAGCGGACAGTCAAAAAAAATTGACGGACAAAAACTCTTCTGTTTCTTGCAGTAAGCTACGAAAAGTTGTAAATACGTTGAAAAATAACCTAGTTTGGTCCATTTGTTTACCAAGGTACTTTTTAACCGTGTAATTGTGCATATCTACCAGAATTACCTTTCCAATGGTATAGATTAGCTTCGGTTGTCGTGGCTTACTACTAGGGTCAATCACACTTAGGCCAGAATAGGCCCATTGTGATTTCACGCGGATTGGCTTCTCCTAACATCGGAACCAGTTGCTGCTTGTATTGAAGCTGTGTAGCTCATGGAGGTTGTTGAAATAGTAGGCCCCTAGGTATAGGAACCTACGACTAGCCAGAGCGCTGCAGGAGCAGAGTTGGTGATGAGTGTTTTCTTCCTTCCCTTCATCCATGCAGCTTTTGCAAAACTCATTATATGGGGCACCCATCCTGTGAGCATGAGTGCCAACTGCACAGTGCCCAGTTGTGACTCCTATAAGAGCCCTTAATGGTGGCCCGTGGCGTTGTGGGTATATGTGTCGACCCCAACCTCAATTCGATTCCTGCTCTGTGCGACAAAAGCAATTTTCACGGCCCCACCCTCTTTCGAGTCACTGACAATGCTCTGTCTAGAAAAAGCTTCTCAAACTTGGCCTCGTTCGGAGTCCGCATAAAAATGTAGGTCCCTTCCACTCGTGAGAGAACAATAGCACGCACAATACTAATGGTTGCTGAGAAGCTAGGCCCTGGCCCTCTACAGGCTGTAGCGCCACCCATATTGTATTATGAGAGTCCTTAATGGCTCCTTGACAGCATACTTGAACAATGGCAAATGGTGACTGGACAAAATTTGACAGCCTTCACTCGGATTCGAACCTGATACCCTTATAACCGAGGGCAGGCACTCAAGCAACTGCGACATCCAGCCGATTTTTGTCGACATTGGCCTTCTTTTTCTTTGGCTGACGCTACAGTCCGGTGTGCACCTGAGCCTTACTCAACATCTCTCTTCAACAAGCACAGCGCCTCTGATTTCGTAGACCACGCCATCGGTGTCCCGATCTTGCTCTACCACGTGGTAATTCGTGGAATACTTTCTGAGTCGGGGCACTGATTTCCATATTCTCGGCATGACCTATCCATCTGAGTCGAGACAATCGAAAAAATGTTGTTGTACATCTCGTAGCCTGCTCTTTAAAACTAGTTGTTCTTCTTATCGGACAGAATGTAATTCAGAGGATTTTCCTCTCGAAGTGACCAAGTCGACAATGATATCGCTCCATACAGCAGGATTGGGTCTATAATGGTCTTACATGAGGAAAGCAAGGTTCTTCGAGACAGGGACTGATTTTTCGTCGACATTAGTACATCATCTTAAAATCCCAAATCGGTGAAAAACTTAGATAAGTCCTTCTGTTCAAGCTTGGCTCTGACTATTTAAGCAGATTGACACACGATTAAGCACTTTTTTAAGCAGGCTTTTGTTTTTCAGCCATGACACAGCCTCTTTAATCGCTACAGTGATCACGGAGCTTCGAAGAGATAGCAATGTTGAGATCTTGGGAATAGACACCCGCACCCACCCCTTCGTTTGTCTTCGATCCGTCTGTGAAAATACGCAGAGGATCATCCAACGTCTGTCTATCAGGTATCCAGTCCGATCTGGAGGGAATGCTGATTAGGCAGTCGTTGTCGATAGGAAGGAAGTTGAATTCCTTGAGAATGGTTGAGTGGCCGATGTTGAGTTGGGACCACAGTCGGGGTGTTTTGAGTTTGAAGGCTGTGCTGGCTGTTATTTGTTTGCCGAATAGTTCCAGTGGTGGAAGGTGGAGGAGAATATTTAGTGCGTCTGACGGAGTACTTCTCAGTGCTCCGCTGATGCACAGGCAGGCCAGTCCTTGTACTCGGTTGAGTGCAGTTGATAGCTTTGTTTAGTGCCGTTCACCAAACAGAGACTCCATACACAAGTGTAGGTCTGACAATCGAGATGAAAATCCAGTGAGCGATGCATAGTTGTAAGCCCCATGTGCATCCAAAGGCTTTTCTTCTTTCTTTGGGGCTACAGTCCAAGGTGGACCCGGGCCTCAACCAACATGCCTCTACAGTCAGCACGATCTTTCGCCAGCTGCCTCCAGCTGCGCACACCAACTCGGTTGAGGTCCTTTTCCACCTGTGTCCACAATCTCGCCCGAGGACGTCCTCTGTTGCCCTGCCCCAATGGCTCGGTATCGAAGACTCTTCGGGCCGGAGCTGTGGTGTCCATCCACTCTACATGACCTAGCTATCTTAAGCGCTGGATCCGAAGACGCTTAACTAGGTGCATGCCGCTGTACAGCTCGTATAGTTCGTGGTTGAACCTTCTCCTCCAAACGCCATCAACGCAAGCAGCACCAAAGATCGCATCCAATGGCTTTTGCAGCAGCTAAAGAAGATGCTGTCTTGACCATATCCTGGATGTTGAGTTTCCAGTTTAGTTTGCAATCAATCGTGAGACCCAGAAATTTCGCACCGGTAGTTAGCTGTAATATAGTGCCACACAGCAGTGGGCGGTCAAACTATGGAATCTTGCATCTTCTGGTGAAGAGAACGGTATCCGTTTTTTGTGGGTTAACGCCGAGTCCGCATGTTTGTGTCCATGCTTCCAGCTTGTCGAAGGCATTCTGCAGAGTAGAGACGAATTGGCCAGATGCTGCTACGGCAATATAGTTCGCATAGGCACTAACATTACACACTACGTCTTCCCATGGTATAAGTATCATGCCATTCGGTTGAGTAGAACGGACTATAGACGTGCGACAGAAATGAGTAGCACGTATTTATATATACAGATGGCGTTAAAGTAGCTTCAACAATTATTTTTTTATTTCTAGTCCTACTCCGGACAACTACGACAGCCAGTACAAAACAAAATTGCAATAGCCGCCTTTACAGACTCGAAAACCGTCAAGATCCAAGTGCATACGTCCACCTCCCCCTCCAAGGAGCTTCAACTTCAATTACGTCCCGCACAACGATTCAATTTCCACTTAGACCCGTCCGCAATTGGCACACAAATTCACTGCGAGGTACATTCAACTCAGATTGAAATGAAATTGAAAATACCCGTCCAACCCCCTTTAACGGCTGTGACGGAGGAAAACAACCTCGTTGCCAAAAACAGGGTTACCGCCCGCAACAGAGTGTTTGATTTTTCAGTCTCGCACGCCTTCGGCGGTGAATGCCAGCGCTCCTTCGTCCTCATCTCATCCCTCCCACCCACAGCTCTAGGGGCAATGTTTGCTTTGGTCGCTCTGCAGCTCAAACGAGCATAATCGCTAAGCGACTCACGGTGTAAGACAGAAAAAATGCAAAAAGAGGGAATAGCGTAAATTTAAAGAAAACGCGGAGATGAGCAAACCGCCGGAAGCGGCTTATGTCAGGAACAAGCGGGGGTGGTTAAATCTGCAACGCCCTTCAAGTCAAAGCGAATTACAAAAATGAGTTTTGCACTGCCTCTTGGAACTGTGCACACCGTCGGTCGGTCGGTCGGGCAGAGTCGTCGCTGCTTAACCCCTTAAGTCGACCGCCCATCGCATGGAATTCGCTTAACGCCGGCTGACTGCCGGCTACCGGCGATGGTATTTTCGACGTCGCTAGTTTATACAAGCGAACGGAGTGTGTTCCATTGAATGGCTTCCGGGGTGTATTCGTAGGTTAGCTGCTCTGCGGTTCAGACGTGAGATCGCCGAATGACAACACTTTGCGTGCCATGACTCAAAGGGATGGATAGACACTGCGCACGGATGCCTTGCAACACTACGCTGAGCGGAAATCAGTGAAAGCTTTTTGCGTGTTGTGCCTCGCATTTCCTAATTCAGGCGTTTACCCATCCTCTGCTCCTTATGGCGCAATTCTTTCTTGTTTGCGCGTCTACCGGGAGTGAGTTTACATTTTCTGCGAAACGGACCGGGGTGGGTTACCCCGTTGATGTGGCGCGGGAAACAGGATTTCGGTGTGTATTTTCGTTTCTTCGTGAAATTGTTTTATGAGATGTACGTGATCTGGAGACGCGGTAATCCTAAGTGGGTTTCTGGGTTAGCTCGTGTCCTCATCGGGGGATGCAGGAAGTGTGAGTTGATGTCGATGGCCTGGGACTGGGAGGCGATTGAAAATGGTTGAAACTGAGAGACACTGGAGGAGATATCTGTCAAACATCAGTTCGAACCGGTGTGCGGGTTGAAGACTTAAGAACTTGCGTGAATGGTAGCTGGGTAGACTTTGTCTATTGATTGTGGGCTAGTTCCAGTTCTGAACAATCGATGACCAGATAAGAACGATTGAAATGAAACAACAACGTTGCGAGGCACATAACTTATTCGGGCCTTGTCTTGTAGCCACATGCATTATATGGGTGGCGCTACAGCACGTAGACGGCTACGGCCTAGCTTCTCAGCAACCACTCGTGTTGTACGTGCTATTGTTCGCACACAAGTGGAAGGAACGTACATTTTTATGCCCACTCCGAACGGCCAAGTTTGAGAAGCTCTTTCTAGACAGGAAACGCTCTTTGAGCATTGCTAGTGACCCTAAATTATTTTTGTCGCACAGAGCTGGCATCGAACCTACGACGTCGAGGTTGGGGTCGACGCACATACCCACAACGCCACGGGCCACCAGGTGTGGAGTTCCACTCAAATGCTCTTCATGGCCTCGCTGGTGACACGCCAAGAGTGTCCCGAATGTTGGACTCGAGCTCATTCAAAGTTGTTTGCTTGTTGAGGTGGACTGAGGACACGACACTTAGTTCTCGAGCGTCGTCAAGTCGCATAATCGCGGCGGCCAGTTGATGATCGCCCGACGTGAGATGATCCAATCGCCAATGTTTTCCTTCACATCTTCGAGAATTGCGTGGCTTTTTGGAACCAAAGCTAGGACATGTTTACGTCCGTTAACACAATCTCTTGCGGATGTGGAACCAAATCTGACTATCTTGCGATATTCAATACAGCTGATCGGCCTTGCGTCGTTCCTCAATATCCTTTGGCAGCCACAACGATTGTGATTTGTCACATCTGCAGATCACAGTTCTGGCCGCAATTGAGGCGCCACAGCAGACCGAGTTAATTCAGTCAGCCTTGCATTGTAGCCATCGCCACAAGGACTAACCAAAACCACATCACAAAAGAAGACAGGCTTTCGAATTGCGCACCGTCGCAATCATAAAACCGGCTTCCATTTCAAGTGCTTTTCACTTCCCACAGAAACGATGGTTGCTATTACAGCGAAGATTGTCAAAGGAAACCGTCAGAGCACAACCAAGACCAATGTGAACGACTAAATGCACTCCATACGTGGCCAAAGTCGATCGCTGCACAAGGCACTCTTCCCGTGACCTCCCTGCAGACAGTTTCTCCCTTGCCCACCTCCGAGCGCACACAGTCAAGTGTGTGTGAGAAAATCTCCTTACACCAACCAACCTGCATCCGAATCCGAACGGAGTGCTTACCATCCCCACCCTCCAATCGATACAATTTAATATTTTATTTAGTTCGGATTGTGCATTGATTCCATTGATTTCGATTGCTTCCGCAAGTCCTGGGCAAACTCACCAGTCCTCTCAAGTCAAGCAATGCTCGCTTGAGCTCGGCGGGGGAGGGGGGATAAGAAAACACAAAAAGAAAACGGAAAGAAATATCCCTAAACGTCTACGTGCCGTGCCTGCTGTGTGTGTGTGAAGCTTGAAGCAATTGCAGATCCTTACATCACACACAGCAACCAAACGTGTTTGGTATGCAAACATTCTGGTGTGCAGCTCCTCTCTCGGGGGAGCGAGCAAAGCAGACGGCCACACCCATCACCCGTCAGCCGTCACCCACCATCCCGAGCCTGTGCACTGTGAGGTTTGTTAGCCGAGGAGGAAATATATTGAATCAATGTGCACACTGACTGGCTGACTGACAGATAGAATAACTGACACAACGTGCCTTCGTGCTCCGTGCTGTTCATCCCCCCGCCCCCCACCGCATGCGGCGTTCGTTCCTGCTGCTTATCAACAAATCAAAGGATGCAATGTACCATGGATGGGGGAGCATGCGAAGAAGTAGATATTTGCGATTGAAATTGGAATTGCGATTGAGTGAAAAATAGGAAAATCCACTCGCGGAATTGTTCAGATGCTTGAAAGTTTGTTTATTCGAGGGATTTTACTGTGTGTGTGTGTGTGTGTGGATGTGGGGGAGAGGAGTGGTAGGGCACACTGGCAACAGGATGTTACTACTAGCGCCTGGTGAGTGATGCGTTTTGAATGAGTGCAGCTCGGAGAAAAGCAAATAGGTAACGTGAAATTGAAAAATGCTCCCTAATGAGCTTAGCGATGGGGGAACGATTAATGCGGCCGGCTGGGACGAGGTGGAGCGAGGTGCGTAGATCAAGCTGCTGAATGACTTGCAGACACTTTTTCTTTGATCAATTTTAATTAATTCCCCAATTGCGGGAGAAGAGTGGGTGTACTCTTTGAATTTCTGTATCCGATGTGGGTATTTTGTTTTCACCTATTTTTGGGCTGGGGGACTGGGAACACATCCGCAACTTGATCTGCCTTGGAGGCACCACCTACGGGCGTGCCACATAAATGTAATGGTCTCCATCACCTTTATACACCTCTGTTGTTGATATCACCAGCTATACGACGCTGTCCTAAACACTGACCAAGGCCAAGGCTTAGATTTTCTGGTCTGCCTTACTCAGCTGACATAGAGTTGTCCACCGGCTTTCCTAACATTCCAACTTTTGTGGAAGGGGCCTTCTCCTGCCGATTGTTACCACCTTCTTTAAGTAAGCTCCTCTCTCTCGTTCGGAATTGTCTGGATCACCTGAAAGATTTCGATATTACTTGACACAATAATAAATAAAACACAACGCTTTTGGGGACAGTTCACGACTTCACGTGGAACACAGTGACTGGTCCCAATGTTTATAATAATATACAATGGGTGCCGCAACAGCCTGTAGTGGCAACTCACTCGTGTTGTGCGTGCTATTATTCTCTCAAAGTGGAAGGGACGTACAGTTTAATGCCGACTCCGAACGGCCAAGTTTGAGAAGCTTTTTCTAGACAGGCAACACTCTTTGAGCATTGTTAGTGACTCGAAAGAGGTGGTGCCGTGAAAATTATTTTTGTCGCACAGAGCAGGAATCGGAGCTTACGATGTCTAGGTTGGGGTCGACGCACATACCCACAGCACCACGGACTACCACAATATCCCAAAATGGCAAAACCTTACCAAAGTGATTATATTCGAAGGCCTATGTAGGATACAGCGGTGGCCTGAGAGAAGCTGCCTTTAATTCATGGGACCTTTGTTCTAATCGCCGCTTGGAGTCTTCAGATGCTTGAGCCTTCCTGAAAATGTGGTGCCTCTCACAAGCATATTTTGGCACAGGCACCACTAGATCCGCATTGTCTCTAAATGTTAGATGTCAAAGCAAGGACGCTCCAACATTTTTCTAATCATCGATGATGCCTTCTCTTGAGTCAGGAACCGTCTGCATGAAATGGCGAATAACAGTCGATGGTGTGATTCGATTCCCGTGAAATAAAATCATGACACGTACTATTTCACGTAAATTCATGAATATCTATCATTCATACACAAAATCACGTAAAATCATAGATCCGTGTAGATTATTGGGCTTCTAGCGAAATTGCCAACACACCTAGACCGTTGTTGGTCAACTGCGATACCTAGTGCCGTTGAACCCAATGGCAGATGAAAGCATACATGCATGAGTCCCAGAAGCTTAATAAACGAGTAATTGAGGAAACAAGTGAGTCCCAACAAAGGTTTTTGATAATACAATGCCTCCTTATATGAAAAAAGAAATTAGCACATTTTACGTTGTTCAGGGTTTTAGTACTTCACTACCAGGCACCAACCTTCATTTCCGTCGGACCAGCAAGAGGACCTGTGATGAAGGGCTTACAGAATCAGCTCTCACCATATCAGCGCTGAGGACCTTCCATCTGATCCAAGCAAATGCGGTACAGTGACAGAGGAGAGCTCTGCACTGCGGTCGTCCGCTGCATAGACGTTGCAGAGGGTGTCTTCGCTTAAAGCAATTACATTTAAGTGCTCGCCAAAGGTGCTGTGGCTCGTTATTACGACGGTAAGTTATCTACAGTCTTTTCTGTCAAGGGACAACAAGAATACCGCGGATTTCTCACAGACATTTGGAACCAAACGCTTTTTCTATCTACATCCTTCAGAGTCATGCCATCTACGATTGTGCTCTCGAGAGGTCCAATCATCAATAGAAGCTCTAACCAAAGACACAGACAGTCCGACCGCAGGTTCAGATCTTTAGAAGGTTTCCTCTGATCCTTGTCTTACAGGTACATCGTCAAACTCAGTTGCAGCGATTGCTTGGTGTCCTGGGAACCAGATGAATTTCAGTGAATTTTGACTGCCAATCTAATTCAGAGAGGCTTTGCATTACTGAACTGAATCGTGAAAGTGGTGAAAGGGTTGACTAAGGCCTTAAGCACACCCTGGCTGTCATTTGAATTGCATATGTAGGTTCCCGCTTGGAAAACCGACACAATTTCACCTAAAGAGGTGTACAATCTAAAGTTGTTACCCTCCACGAAAACATCAGCGTGGCTGGTTTTGGAGCCTTCCATTAAGATACGACTACATTTCTTTCCTGGCTCGAATTCTGGCCAGAGCCATTCCTAAGTGCAGTACTAGTATGTGCTCAGGCATTTTAAATGAAAGCGTTCGGGAAACAAAAAAGCGTATGTTACACTTTTCAAAGTAATGACAGTGGAAATGTGAAATGAACGTTAAGTATTTTTATTCTTAAAAATGAATCAAATCTAAAAATTATGACTCTCCGCGTCAGACTTAAGAAAATGAGTCTTTTTGATCCACTAATTCGATTCGAACATGGGAACCCTGTAACCAAGTGCAGGCGCTCAATCAACTGCGGGATCAAGCCGTTAACGTTAGGTGTCTTGTACTAAAGTTTCCTTCATGAGAGGTGTTGCCGTAAAAAATTTATGGGTTTCGCACCGTAAATCATAAAACTTACTCGTGTCGGGGATTGAACCTACGCTACATTGGCCACTTTATAATGAATGAGTTTCTACAGCATCACTATTGATTTTGGACTAGATTGGATTAGATTTGATTTTTCCATACTGTCTTTAAATATTGCTGTCATGCGACTTCTTCAACATCGTTCTTGAGAGAATTGTTCAAAACTCAAACGCCAACACCAGAGGAACAATCTTTCAAAAGTCCGTCCAACTACTCGCATATGCCGACGATATTGACATTATCGGAAGAACGCAGCTTGATGTCAATGGCGCTTTTGTGAGTGTTGCAACGGAGACCGCGAAGACGGGCTTACCGGTAAACGAGGGCAAGACCCAACATATGCTGTCAACGAGAAAGGACAGCCAACACCGACGTCTCGGTCAGAACGTCATAGCAGACAGGTATAACTTTGAGGTAGTTCAACTCAGACAATGACACCAGCGCTGAAATAAAACGAAGGATAACTCTTGCCAATCGGTGCTTCTTTGGGCTAAGAAAGCAATTGGTGAACAAAGCCCTCTCTCGAACAACCAAGGTAACGCTCTACAAGACCTTAATCGTCCCAGTCCTGCTATATGGCGCGGAGGCATGGACTCTGTCAAAAACGGATGAAGCAGCTCTTGGTTGCTTCGAGAGGAAAATTCTTCGTGTGATTTTCGGTCCCGTCTGCATAGATGGTGAGTGGAGGAGGAGATACAACGACGAGCTATACGGGCTGTTCAGCGACATCGACTTAGCCAGAAGAGTGAAGATCCAACGATTGAGATGGCTGGGTCATGTAGAGCGGATGGAAACCAATGCTCCGGCCCGAAAAGTCTTCGAATCCACCCCCGAAGGACGGCGCAGTAGAGGAAGACCGCGACTCAGGTGGCGCACGCAAATGGAAAGGGACCTCAACCAACTATGCGTGCGAAACTGGAGACAGCTAGCTAAAGATCGAGCTGGCTGGAGACGCTTGTTGGTTGAGGCCCAGGTCCACCCCGGACTGTAGCGCCACCTTAAGTAAGTAAGTAAGTAAGTCTTTAAATATTAAATAACAGAATCTGTTTCGTCTGGCATGTTGACATCGTTAATCTTGAATACGATTGTAACTATTGGCCAGTCGTATGACTCTGTCGGAATACTTTGGTACTAACTTTCTTAGGCAAAGTTCTGACAGCTCCTTGAGGGATAGGATGGTGACTTAAAAAGAGTGAAATGAAATAGAAAATTAATACTTTTTAATGCAAATAATGTTTAAGGCATAAGTGCCCAAGTTGTGTAGTAAGCGATTGTCAAGAGTTTAATTGTGACAGTTCTTGCAGAACACTACTTTGAAAAATGTAAATGGACACGCAATTGTTGTTGTTCAACATAAAAATAAAATTAATGGTTTACTATATTATGTGATAAATTTCTAGTTTTGTAAACAAATTAATTAAAATTAGCTCAGCAAAGGGAAATGCAGTGGGAAATTTACACATTCATACGAATGCATGTAGCACATATTCTATCGATTTAGCAGAACACACTTACCTTTTTCATTGAGCGATTTCAGGTAAAATATGACTTCTAAGAACTCGCGAGCAGTTATTAGAAAACTGGCACACTTTTTCCGGGTATTACACCACCAATTGTACCCGGAATTGATAACTTGATATATACAATTTCGCAAAGTGAACATTCTGTAAATTTAGAATTTTCAGTACAACTTTGTTCTCTTTTGCCTAAGGACGTAGATAACAAAACCTGATATCAGTATATTTTCTTTAATATATATATGGGTGGCGCTACAGCCCATAAAGGACCAGGGCCTATCTTCTCAGCAACCACGCGTGTTGTACGTGCTATTGTTCTCACACGGAATCGAACCTACGACGTCGAGGTTGGGGTCGACGCACATACCCACAACGCCACGGGCCACCACATTTTCTTTAATAAACGTTCAAAATTTAAAAAAAAAAAACAACGAATTAAATTATAGACCCACTCAAGCCAGAGTTTTGGACACCTGCGGATGACATGAAGAATATCTTCCCTTTCTCATGAATTGCACATTCTGCAGCATCTCTTTGTGGAACAAAATTCTGGCTCAATAGTTTAACCCGCAATTTAAGTGGATACCTTTGAAATAGTTTCTTTGCCCCATGTTATGATTTACTCGACTATACACAGCACGATGCAGTGATCCCGGTGCTTCTAGGATTTTTTTCTAACCTCTTCATCGACTTTTTCTATTAGTCGGTTGAAATCATATTCCCAACAGCTTTCTTCCAAGTCCACGTCATGACCATATCCACGCGTCGTAGTGAGGAACAGGTGAATCGAGCTGCTCTATTGGTCAACTAAATATGTGCTGTCGAGCCAAAAACTATATACCGCACACCTCCTAGGCCAAATCCTTACAATCGACAGCCACAATTTCGAGGTAGTAAAGGAATTTGTCTACGGTGCCCCGAGATTGTCGGAGCAAACGCAAACTCCACGAATGACATCGTAGTGGAGATCCAACGTAGAATCGCCCTTGGCAACCGATGCTACTTCGGTTTGTGACAACAACTGGGCTCGAAACTCCTGACTCGAGGGACCAAAATCATCTTCTACAAGATCTGTCAGTCCTGCTTTATGAAGCCGAATGCTGGACACTAAGTAAGACTGCAGAGCTGATTCTTGGTGCCTTCGAAGAAACAATTCCACGTCGGTTATATGGTCGCGTCTGCAAGGAAGGCGAATGGGGGAGAAACTCTACGATCTGTACCACGACGTGGATGTAGTCCGGAAGGAAATTTAAATCCGTCACCTACACTAGCTTGGTCACATCGAGCGAATGGACAACAAAGCTCCAGCTTTGAGGGTCATTGAATACGAGCCACCTGGTTCGAGAAGTTGAGGAAGCCGCCATCGATTTCTCATGTTCGATCTTCGTCCTTTCCTCAACCCAGGAGACTCACACTCACGACGTCCGAACTGCATCCACATCCTTGAGTTCTATGTTATGCCCTGTGCTGCATTCACCTTCCTCGGTAATGGGCGACCAAGAATCTGTGCATCCGTGCATCGTTGGATATTCACTCTACTCGATACCACCGCCGTCTAAATGATCCAGCATTTGTTGTGATTTGAAAGAGACGCTGCCTTCCCCCTGTGCACAGCTGTACACCGAACATCATTTCAAACGTTTCGCAGCTATTAGGTGTGCAACGCGTCAAAAATCATAGCCAACACTTAAGAATTTCCCATTCGCCGCTGGCCCAGCCCTCCCCAAGGCATTAATAGTCAAACGAGCTCTCACATGAAATGACATCGCACCGCAGATAGGATCGACGATTGCCTTTACCTCAGCACATTTCCGTAAGGGCCTAATCATCCGCTCTAGCAAGGTATTCAGTGCCTCCAACGTTGCGATAATAACCCAGCGGCCATAAAAATGGCACAACAGCCAGCAACAATAGACGCTCAATTCACCGCCTTCGCCCATATAGCCGCCGAAACTATCCGTATCCCCTAGTCGAAGTGGTTCGGTTATTACCCAAACGTTTTATGAAAATTGCCATCGGCAATCCCCAACCATCGAAAAAGGAAGAAAATCCGAATCTGTTGCTGTTCGACAGCCGAACCGGCAACGCGCCGCGCCTTCGCCACCGTTAACACAAACACACGATTAATTCTCCCCGTGATCCCCATGATTACTTTTTCCATTTGCAGGCGAGTCAACGCGCCTTCAGCCGTGATTCGGCGTGCACCGTCTCATCGGCGAAGGATCCTTACGAATTTGTTCAGAATAAATATTTGATGACATAAATAATTCATAACCCGACCGTAATGGTGGGAACGACGAAAGGCGACGACCGGTTCTCGAATAAGCACCAGTCTTACGGGGCAACTATACCGCACCGCCATCGTCATCACCACAAGCAAGCACTGAATACCGAATGAGACGCACGCCCGAGCGGCGGCAGCCAGGGTGAATGGGTCTGTAAGGATACCTGCGCGCCGCAGAACTGCCCATAAAAAGGACATTCACAATTTTATTAAATCACTGCCAGGTGTGGACCTGGGGTTCGGGCGCCGCAACCTCAATCCGCCCGAGGAGGCTGACAAAATTGGGTACCCCATGGCAGGGCGGACCATGTGTGAGGGGGGCGAGGATATATGTGAATTTCGTTGCGCCTTAAATCTGGCTTAATGAGACGAGAGTCGGCACTGAACGGACGACTGTGTGGGCTGAGTGGGTGTGCTTGAGGCGCTGTAGGGCGTACGAAAGGTGGACTGTAGCTCAAACGACACTTAAGTTAATTAGAAATTTAATTAAATTTATCTCCGAGTCTACTGCCATTGAGTCGTGTTTAGTCCTTGAACTCGTTCGTTGTCCTCGTTCACAGCGTGGCTGTCCAGTTAAGACGATTTATTTATTTTGACTACGTGATGATGACGATGATGATGATGACGGTATCGGGATGGTGGTGGTGGTGCTGTTGGCTGGACGGAGAGCCAGCAGTGGCAGAAGTTGAAACGGAATACGGATGCCTTCAAGACGGAAACGAAACCCCATCTCAACGACAGCTAATGAGGATGAAAAATGAACGTGATTTCGCAGTTAGACATCGCAGCGAGGGACGATGGGTTGGTGTGGAGTCGATGTCGGCTAGTTAGCGAGGTAGACAGTGGGTTTCGAAAGGATGTTAACGGATTTTTGTAAGATAAAAATGTAAATTGCACCGCGTCTATAGTTACCGCTTCGTTCAGTTTCGTTAAGTTCCTTTAATTTTCGTTAAGTTTCGTTCAGTCTCATTTAGAGGGGAATTATTCGTTCTGAACGACATCCGAATTTTGTTTTTTCTCAGAATAATTGTGGTCCAAACTCACGACGCTGGTATACCTTCTTGTTCAGTTCTGACAATCACTAGTACATACGTCGTGTCTACCTTAGGACCGTGGATCGCTCAGTCCAAGATCCCTTCGTTATTCATAAAACCTTAAAGAATCTGAGTACACTTTCGTGTTCAAACATACAGGCACTACAAGGACAGGGTTGCCCTACATGACGTTACAACCTAGTCGCGTGGTGTCCCGCAGGGCAGACATCGGACACCATTAACGGGCAACATTTACGCCCATGGTCGACATAGCGCACCCCTACTTGCGTCCAGTACTGTTTGCGAACACTCCCTATTCACGCGCTCTCCACAACCCCTCCTCCCAACGATAAATTGTCCGTATAGCAATTATAGGGCGAAACTCTCTGCGCCATTGCCGCCTAAAATTATGTTTTCTTTTTGTTAATTAGTTTGAAAGTGATAAAATAGGGGGGACCCACCGAAGCCACCCGGACCGGAGAAGGCGTTGCCTCTCGGCGAAAAATGTATCGAATAACTCTCCCGTTTCATCGTCGTCGTCGCAACGGCGAAGCCAATTCGTGCACACCACCACCCGTGGAGTATTTGAAAATTATCCTAAGAAAATCTGTTTGAAGAAGGGTTTCGTCCTGTCCAAATGCCAGAACACATTCCCTTTACGTCTCGTTGCCTGATTACCTTACCACCCAAATCGGGAGTCTCTCCTAGGGCAAAGTAGATTCTGTTTCATTGAGCAATTTAGCTTCTTGCCTTCATGCCCGCGCTTGTGCCAGTGCCCGTCGTGCCAGACTCGCACAAATTGAAGAGGAGCACTTTATTTTCCAGAGCACCCATCTTCCGGCAGAGACGCTACGTAAATCCTTTCGGATTGTGTACTTGTTTTGAATTCAACAAGACGCAACGAAGCGAAAGTGGGAGGTCGTCAGCCACTGTCGACGACGACGACGACGATGACGACGCACGATGCGATGTTACTCCTGGGCAAAATTAATTAGGCATGCAAATGAAATTACGGTGAAGGAGGTCTGCCCAATCGATTAAGTTTGTGCGCACGGATGGGTCCCGCAGTGCACTGGGCGTGTGAAGACGAGGCTCCCGGGCATTAGCATGGGATTCGATATTGAAATTCTGCTGAAAGTTGTGACAGTAGTCGGGCGAACAAAAAGCTTGATACATTCCTACGGAAGTGCCGTCGGCGTCATTGTGACGTTAGGCGAGAACGAGAAGCTTAAGTTATCTGATTCATTTGGCATAGCTTCGGGGAATGTTGATTGCCAATGGTTCGACGGGTGGACAAGGCTATAGAGCGAGAAATGGTGAAGAAATTTAGCTGAGCAAGACTCTTAGGAATGAAGGGAAACGACAACGACAACAACTTGTCGTCTTACCATGGAAAGGATTGTTTGCTTGGCTAAGAAGGACCTGACTTAATTCCTGGACCATGGTTGAGGACGGAGTTACGGCAAGACACAAAATGATCACCAGTGAAGCCTGATAAAGAGCGGGCTTTGAGCTAGCCCACACTAGTTGTGGCTTGGCAGATAGAGTTGAGACCTCGGGTGCCAATGAAACACCAAGAGAAAGTCCA
This sequence comes from Eristalis arbustorum, assembly GCA_916610145.1. Lineage (NCBI taxonomy): Eukaryota > Metazoa > Arthropoda > Insecta > Diptera > Syrphidae > Eristalis > Eristalis arbustorum. Next base: position 23,714,717 of record OU744320.1, on the reverse strand, counting down.
ATCCTGCGATAAACCGTCAAAGCTAGCCTAAGAACCATAGGCACGCCTAGACTTGGAGTCAGTTGGATGTGAACACCCAGTGCTGGACAGTGCAAGGAAATATAATCAAAAGTCACTCAAAACGAAATGTATGCTGCCCGACTTATAGCTCTACGTAGGCCTACCCTGAATGTAAGGCTCCCCACAGTCCGTCACTCCGACATCCTTTTCGTCTCAGCTGGCGTTTGTTTATTCAGCCACGTATGTCAACTTGACTTATGCGCAAGCAGAGATCGCGCTGGCATCCCACCAGGTTGGGTGCAGTCATCAACTTTGGCCCGTGTACATAAGCCAGTGCCCCCGCTGTTCCGCTTTCGCAGTTTTCTTCCCATCCTTTATATACACCCTAAGGGTAATCATCCCAAAGCCTCCGATTTGGCTAGAGGGTACAGTGACTCGTTGTTAACAACAATCAATGAGGCCCTGGTTTCTCCCTTCAATTCCTCCAACTTTGCGACCTTCCAGTTGTGGGTGGGAAGATTTGGATTGCACGATGAATTTCAGAACGGTAGCGGGATCCGAGGGAATTCGCGGCAGATAATTACACGTCCTTGGCCTGGGACGGGGATTTGATCCCTCGTTACGACTTCGTGCCACGCACCCTTCAACACCTCTCCCAGTCTGCTCATGGCTGTTTTAAAGAGGTCAGCCGAGCTTTGGCACGCGAAAGTCACAAGCTTTATGTGACCCTAGTGCCATCCTCCGTCGCGCCCTAAAGGTGCAATGTTTCCTCGTGGACAAGCAGGAGAACGCCGACATTTTGCTCAAGGATCTCATGAAGGCCTCCTACCCGTGCATGAGTCTACACGGCGGCATCGACCATTTCGACAGGGACTCTACCATTCTGGACATCAAGCCGGGAAAGGTTCACCTCCTCATTGCCATGTCGGTTGCCGCCAGAGAACTCGATGTGAAGGACCTGATTTTGGTCATCAACTACGATTGTCCAAATCACTACGAGGACAACGTTCACTAGTAGGTCCTTTTTCTTACTAACTTCTGTTGACAGGTGTGGCCGCACTGGAAGGGCGGGGAACAAGGGAAAAGCCTGGACGTTCCTCACTCCAGAGCAGGGTCGCTACGCCGGTGACGGCTTTGGAGCTGTCCGAGGCAGCAGTTCCCGAGGAACTGGAAAGAGTACAAGAGTTCACAGGAAGCTGAGGGCAAGAAGGTCCACAGCGGAGGCGGCTTCATTGGAAAAGGTTTCAAATTCGACGAACAGGAGGCGAACGCGGTCGCGGCCAAGGAGAGCAAGAAGCTTCAAAAGGCCGCCTTCGGCCTGGCCGATTCCGACGACGAGGAGGACATTGAACAGGACATCGAACCACAGATCGAGCAGCTGTTCGCTGCCGAGACTTCCATCGCGCCAGTCATTTCGAACTCATCAGCAGCCCCAGTTGCCACGGCTCCAAGGGGCAGTGTCAGCGGTCGCGCCCGCTCCAGCCACGAGTGCTGTGGCGTGGAGCAGTCACAGCGGCGGGTGGCTCGGACAAGTTCCAAAATCAACACCGCTAGGAATTTGACAAGCGACGTTCGGGCGCCAACACAGCAAGCCGCCTCTGAACTCATCTTGAAGGGAGCCCCGTCGCAACCCAAAAGCTGAACAACAAGCTGAACTACCAGCCAAAGGACGACGAAGAGGGCCTGTCGCCGCTCCAGCAGTCCATCTTCACCAAATACGAGGAGGAGCTGCAAATCATCGACTTCCCATAGCAGGCCCGATGGAAGGTCACCTCGAAGGAAGCTCTCGCCCAGATCTCCGAGTACTCGGCGGCTGTACTCACTGTCAGAGGCACCTACGTGCCGGCCGGCAAGAATCCTCCAGAGGGTGAGCGGAAGCTGTACCTGGCCATCGAGAGCTGCAGCGAGCTGTCGGTGCAGAAGGCAAAGCGGGAGATAACTCGCCTCATCAAGGAGGAGTTGCATCATCCCATCACGTCTTCAAAAAGGACAGGTACAAGGTCCTGTAGTAGAGTGCATGTATTCATGAGTCATGTATTTCATACTCGCCTATCGTTCATTGTTGTATAAAACCTTTTCCAGCACCAGACTCAGATAGATGTCGTCTATCGCCGACTCCTTCTTCTTCATCTTCTTTGATTGGCGCTACAGTCCGGGGTGGACCTGGGCCTCAACCAACATGCCCTTCCAGCCAGCACGATCTGTCGCCAGCCTATCGCCGACTCCACCTTCTTCCAATTCAATGGAGAGACAGCGTCGGTTCGATACGGCGTAAGTGATGTCGCCTTTCAGCACTTCACTGTACGGCCTGTGGGGCCTACTGGCCATATTTCACCACTCGGTGAATTGCATTTTGGGCTCCGAGGGCGACGCCTTCAGTGACCTGGCGCATTTGGGCATTACGTCCGTTAGTAGTGTCCACCTGTGAATGGCTTTTCACTATTTTTGTTGTCCAAGCTAAAGACCGTTTTTTTGTTGTCATTTGGTGTCTCCTAGGGAATGCCTTTAAAGCGTTCCAAAACCCGGTCAGCAGAGCACTTCTCCTTGCATCTTTTAAATGAAGGCCCTGGAGCACCTTCGAGGAGTAGGCAGCTCCGCGGGCAGAGGTTGCAGGTTGCGGGCAGTAACTCTCAGCGGTCTTTGAGGCTCCACATGGCTCAGTTTAAGTCGGTTTGAGCCGCCTTATCTGTCAGCACTTAAGGAGCCGAAGTTTTCCTTTAATAGTAAGTTCCAGTCGGTGAGAGAGCATCTGCCTCCTTTTTTGTTTTTTTTTTTTAGCTCCGGTCTCCGCATCAGGGAAAGTTTCCTTTTCCCACCCATCATCGACAAACTCCTACGTTCGAACCGACCCCGAGTTCGTCTCCCCTGGCAAATGGCTCCAATTAAAACGAAAAAGAGACAATTTTCAATTCCGTGCCGGCATCAGCAAGAACGCTCGCAACTGGCGCCCAGCACTCGGCCCCCGTCATATGTCAAAGTTCACACAGCAATTCACTCTTGACCCAAGTCGATACCCATGGCCACTGTCTCGTGTCAGAATTAAACGTTAACCCTTTCAAGGTCCCGACTACACTCCCGACCCACTCCTCCCGCGCCACGTTCACGTTCACGTCCATGTCGACGTCCCCTTCGATTTTGTGTACACACTGGCCGAACATCCGGTCACGTCCCAGAGCGGTGCCTCAGTTTCACTTAAATTTTTCGATTCAAATTTAATTTCGAAATTGACATCTGTGTGAGGGGATATTCGGATCATGTCGGGCGGTCCATTGTTGTCCTCTGTCATCGGCACACTGTCCCGCAGAGGCGTTGTCCCTCGATATCAAAACAAATCTCCGTTGCTCTCACCCGGGGACCCTTAACCCGTTTGCTGCCTGTCTGGCTGGCTGTGTGTGTGTGTGTATGGATGTTTAGGAACTTTTCCCTGCTGGTATATCATCATCGTCGTTCTGTAGGACTACAGGACGGAACGGACAAACTGGATAAATATTCGGACGCAGTGCTATGCAAACACAGACCGGGCTGGGGAGGCCGACCCCCACCCCACACACTCTGAATGGATTCTGTTTCACTTGAACAAACACAGGATGCTGGTCCGGCTGGGTACGGGGCTGGGGATATGTTGAAGATGTCAGCGCACAAACTGACAAAGGTCCTTTCACAGGAAACCTGTTAAATGTGCATACGTGCACCTGGCTGGCTTGAAGAGGACTGTGTTTTGGACAACTGGCCGGTGGAACCCGGTGGTGCTGGTGGTTCTGTCTGCCGTATGCGAATAAATTAGAGATCCGTTCTCCTTCAGAACGCAGGATAAGAGGCTTTGTATCGACATCCTTGCCCGGGCTGGATTTTTTTCCACTCGCTCCATCGGGCTGCTCATCCTGTCAAGGTGTCGAAAAGTCAGGCTATGTGAGCGTTTGTTTCCGGCTGACTCCGAAGAATTTCATCCATTAGCGTCGCTCGTTTAGAAGTTGGCCCTGATAGGACATCAAACGCTGTCACAGCAGATCACGTCCGTCGCTCATATCATCGGAAAGCCGGTTAATTACGCTCCGAATGAGAGGAGCGCAGAGTGCACAAAAGGGAAATACATTCGCCTTCATCGGGGCTCTGATTCGCTTCGTTGCCGTAGCGTCGCGCTGGTTCTCTCTCTCTCGGTGATTTGCATGATGATTTCCATCCCACATCCTTTCGCCCAGATCCTGTGGATTTCAGTCCATCTCGGCGGCGACGGTGGTGGTGTCAGCGCCTCCTGGGCCTCGGCGGCTGGCTGTGCTTGGATGTGCGCCACCAACCGACGTTGTTACGCGCTGTTGGCTGCTGAATTAGAACTCAAAGGGAATGCGAAATCTTTCATTTGAGGATCTTTTTTTTGCACATTTCCATTCTCCGTCGGCCTGGCAGTCCGCCACCCCTTGTGGTGCTAGTACACTTTGGTTTTTTTCTGTTCTGCTGGGAATTTTTCCGGGATTTTGTTTGCATTTAGATAATATGAGTGGCCGGGCGTGCCGAGAAAGGCATGCGGCACGGGGGGCTAGGTGTGAAAGTTAAACGTGCAAATTTGTATACCATAGGGAGCCGGTGTCCTTATTTTCGTATGTATGCCAGTGTTGCTGGCGCTGTGGCGAGGGGGTGGCGCTGCAAATGCTTTCAGGTTGGATTTAAGGATTTAAGATTCCCCATAAATCCTGAAGTTTATGCTCGTTTCACCGAGAGTGGAAGTCTATTAGGGAGGAGAAGTGAAGCATTTTGTGTGTGTTTTTTTTTTCCTGCCTTTGCCGCTGCCGCTGCCCTTGTGTCCCCCTTTTGAGCGAAAGCCTCCGGCTTGGAGTATCTCAAAGTGTAATCAAATGGAGGTCAACGAGCTCGGTGGGGTAATTAAGGATTAGAGCCCTAATTGGGGATTGGGGAATGTTTAATGTTCTTGTAATTGCTTAATTTTGGCTACTAGAGTACGTGAAAGTTCGTGTGCGTGGGGGAAAAAATAGATGACCATAACTTCATTGCCGTCGAGGTGGAGCGCGGCGGCATTTAAAATGGACTTAAAAATTTTTTGGGACATAGACGACTGGGGATTACTTGGACCTTAAGGAATGGCTGGCTAACTGGAAGGGAAACATGGAGACGTGAGGATGAAGACAATGTTTGTGAAAATGTATGTCTTGTGATAAGACAAGCAAAGGAATGTGTGACGCTTAACAAGCACTCGAAACAAGGAATTCGAGTTGTGAGTATTCAATTCGCTTGGCCCGCTTAAGGGACACTGGGAGACAAGTCAGCCTTGCGACTGGCTTATCGTCTGTCGGGCTTGTGGGTCCACCTTATCGATAGTCAATTTCTGCTCCCATAGTGGCGGGTAGTGGGTTGTTGTCCATGTGACAGCGTTATACAAATTTGACAAACATTTGTTTTCCAAATTGTGTACTAAAATACAGAAAGTGTGTAAGACACGTATTTAGTTACTGTTTGCTTATTAGCAAGGAAATGGACAATAAATTTGTATATAAACAACAATATTGCGCTGAGGCAGAATATACTGGAAAGCAACACCTTCGAATGCAGTTCCGGGTCATGCCAATGACAGGTTATATTGCCGGAGCTTCATGGGCACCACTTGAGGCTTGAGTAGTTACAGTCGAACCCGCTTAAATGAAATGACGAACAGCCGGAATGTTAATTTCAATTAGCCGGGTTTTACATTCAACCTAATTCGTGCGGTTTTTTTTGTTTTTCAAAATTCGAAAGTTTATTTAAGAAAGCATGTACAATAGTATTATTCAAAGTGCCCACTGGATTTACACCTCTATTGTCAGACCGACACTTTTGTATGGTGTCTCAGTTTGGTGGACAGCCCTAAACGAGGCTATAAGCTGCAATGCACTCAACCGAGTACAAAGACTAGCCTGCCTGTGTATCATCGGGCACTGAGAAGTACTCCGTCAGACACACTGAATATTGTCCTCCATCTCCCACCTCTGGAAATATTCCGGAAACAAGCAGCAGCAAGCACAGCCATGAGACTCAAAATACTTAGATTGTGGTCCGAACTCAACACTGGCCACTCAACCATTCTCAAGGAATTCAATTTCCTTCCTAACGACACCGACCGCCTACTACCCCAGGCCATCTTTGAAAAGAAATTCTCAATCAGTATTCCCTCCAGATCGGACTGGATGACTGACATGCAAACACTGAAAGATCCTCTGCTCATCTTCACAGATGGATCAAAGACAAAAGAACGGGTGGGTGCGAGATCTCAATATTGCTATCTCCGTGAAGCTCCCTGATCACTGTAGCGTTTTTCAGGCAGAAACCGTGGCGATTAAAGAGGCGCTGTCTTGGCTTAAAAACAATGTGATCTCAAAAAGGGACATCACCATCTGTTCCGACAAGTTAGTCCGCTATAAAATCGCTGGACACTGTCATGTTTTACTCAAAAACAACCCTAAATTTCAGGCAGTCTCTTAACGAGATGTCTGAGCATTTTAACATTCCAGCCATGTGGGTGCCGGGACACTGTGACATACCAGGTAACTGCAAAGCCGACGAACTCGCTAGGTGTGGTACAACCTCATCCCTATCGATAGAAGGGGTACCACCTTCCATGCCGATCGCTACAACCTACCATCTTTTAAAGATTCACCCAATTTATGACAAATGGCTAGAAGGCACCACCTGCCTTAAAACAAAAGAAATCTGGCCATCACTCAACCTAAAACGGTCACTCAGTCTAATTGGACTCAGCAAGCACTCATTAAGGACTCTTATAGGAGTCATAACCGGGCACTGTGTAATTGGCACCCATGCTCGCATGGGGGTGCCCCATGTAATGATTTCTGCAGAAGCTGCATGGATGAAGAGGAGGAAGAGAACACTCATCACCTTCTCTGCTCCTGCAGTGCTCTTGCCAGTCGTAGGTTCCTGCACCGAGGAGCCTACTACTTCAGCAGCCGTAACGAGCTAAAAAGTGCCAGCATTGGCCAACTAAATCGGTTCATTAGTAGCACCAACTGGTTCCAGCGTTAGGAGAAGTTAATCCGCGTGGTATCGCAATGGGCCTACTCTGGCCTAAGTGTGACTGCCCTTAGCAGTCAGCCACTACAACCTAACATAACCTAAAGTACCCATCTGAAGCTGTGACTTTCTTCCCATCTTTCTTGCAATTTATGGATTCCATCCCAAAAGAACTGCGCCGGCTTGGCAACCAAGAATGAATCAAGCCAATTTTTGATAATCTGCTCTGACTCACTCGCACTCTATTACAATGACAGTAGCTTTCCAACGCATGTTGCAATGGAATAATACAAGTTACGCCATCTCTTAGCAAAGAATTAAGCTATAGACCCATAGCTTGAAACAACTGCACTTTTTAAATGCAAACTTAACACATTTCATTGTATGTACATTTATTAATCAAATTTTCCCTTTTCTACTTGCAGGGTGTATCCTGGTTATTTCTTGCGAATCAAAGGTGAGTATCAACCGAATTTTTCTTGTCTTCCACTCCAAATTAATGTTTGACGGTCCGTTGGTTTACATTATTGGCTAGTAAACTACTTCGTATAGCGCAGAGACATGGACGCTTTTGAAAGCGGATGAAGAAGCTCTTGGTTGTTTTGAGAGAAAAGTTCTGCGTACCCTTGGTCGTAATCCTTGGTCCTGTTTGCGTTGATGGCGTTTGGAGGAGAAGGTTCAACCACGAACTATACGGGCTGTACAGCGCCATGCACCTAGTTACGCGTCTTCGGATCCAACGCTTACGATGGCTAGGTCATGTAGAGCGAATGGACACCACAGCTACGGCCCGAAGAGTCTTGGACACCGAGCCATTGGGACAGCGCAACAGGGGACGTCCTCGCACTAGATGGCGCACACAAGTAGAAAAGAACCTCAACCAACTTGGTGTGCGCAACTGGAGGCAGCTGGCGAAAGATCCTGCTGGCTGGAGAGGCAACCAACAGGTTGAGGCCCAGGTCCACCCCGGACTGTAGCGCCAATCAAAGAAGAAGAAGAAGAAACTACTTCGTATCGTGTCATAGAACATACTTAGACCCCTTTTACGATAGAAGAGGATTTTTGTTCAAGCAAGCGTAGAATCATTTTGTCCTGCTTTTTTGTTGTTTTTGGCGAAGAACCTCGATCCGACAAATCATCCACATGTTTAACTTGGGAATAATGGTGCACCCAATTGCTAACAAATGCCTTTGATTTGTTCATGAATTTTGCAGCTGCTCCGTGTCTTGCACCGCACTAATCGGCACGTACCAGTGCGGCTTCCGGACCGGCAAATCGACTATAGACCAAATCTTCACACTAATGCAGATCTTGGAGAAGACCAGCGAGTTTCAAATCGATACTCACCATCTTTTTATCGATTTTAAAGCCGATTTTAAAGCCGAATACGAGAGCATTAATCGCAGGGGGCTATTCAAACGAAGGCTGAATTTGGGATCCCAGGAAAAATTGATGCACCGTTCATGGGGTTTAAAAACCTCTGAACCGTTCCAAACCTACACCGGATTTCGGCAAGGTGATGTGCTGTCGTGTGATTTCTTCAATTTGGTACTGAAGAAGATAGCGCGGCGGGCAAAAGTCAACACGGAAGGCACTATCTTCTAAAAGCCAGTCCAGCTGTTGGGATCCGCTGATGACATCGACGTTATCGCGCGGTCCCAACGCGCCGTAGTGGAAGCTTTCGTGGCAATTGAGGAACTGGCGAAACGAGCTGGTCTAAGGGTCAACGAGGACAAAACCAAATACATGCTGTCGAGCAGAAAACGATCCGCCGCACACCACCTAGGCCAAAACGACAGCTACAATTTCCAGGTAGTAAAGGAGTTTGTTTACCTCGTAGCTGCTTCGGTTTGTCAAAACAACTGGGCTCGGAACTCCTGCCTCGAAGAGCCAAAGTCATGCTATACAAAACTCTTATTCTGAGTCCTGCTTTATGGAGCCGAAAGCTGGACGCTAAGTAAAACTGCAGAGCTGATTCTTAGTGTTCTATTTTTTTTTAGTGCCTTCGAAAAAAAATTCTACGTCGGATATATGTTCTCGTCTGCGAGGAAAGCGAATGGAGGAGAAGACACAACCGCTAACTCTACGAGCTGTACCACGACTTGGATGTAGTCCGTAGAGCAAAAATCCGTCGACTACACTGCCTCGGCCACATCGAGCAAATGGACAACAACAGGGTCTTCGAATCCGAGCCTGCTGGTCCGAGAAGGTGTGGAAGACCGAACCTCCGGTACAAAGACCAAATCATTGCGCATGTAAGACAGTTTGGCCTCGATGACTGGAAGCAGCGTGCTCAGGACCGTCACCGATGGAAGGCAGCAATTGCTCAGGCTCAGAAACTTCATGGTTCGTCTGCCTGTTAAGTAAGTAAGCAGCTGCACCGTAGGACATTTTCGGTCCTGGATGCGTGCACAAGAATACTGCTTCATAACATCATGCAAACGCGATACTTATTTTAAAATACTTCCGTCTCTGACGAAATTTGAACGCTCTTTAAATGATTTTATTCAAAGCATCTTAGCAGAAGTAGTTCCCTATCTGGTAATGCAAATGCCACTTCCAAACCGGTTTTCCTAAACGAGTTTTGCCGTACACGATCTTATTAAACGGACTGTAGATCCAGACATCGAATAGCCTCTATCTGTGACCAGTCGAAACTAAGTTATTCAATCCTGTACTGCAATGCCTCTCGGTATGGTATGCAGTGTCACCAAGGGGATCATCCATACCCACGAAAGGCACTAGCCCTACACTAGTGTGTTCCACCCATAAAGTGCTCTTCCGCTACTGTCTATCTGAGTTGAAAAAAGACAGATATCATGTTTACAAGGTACTCCACTTGATTGTTGCTCCTTGGTACTTACGTATGACAAGCCAATCCCTCTTCTTCCACAACCACGTCCGTACATTCGTGATGTTTTCTGAATTTTACCACAAAGGAGGAGCTGCTCGTCAAAGTGGTTAGTTCCCGACTGAAAAGTGGCGCGGTAAGGCGGTAACAGCTAAGCTACAAAGAGACAAAACCTATATAATGAAAGCGTCCTTGGACATCGTCAAGTCCTCACCCAAGACCAAGCCCCTAACCTTAAGATCACAAGCGTTGCCCTTAACCATACAACCGCTTCGTTCAGTTTCGTTGAGTTTCTTTTTTATTTGTATACCCCTTCTCTGGTTGTGATTCAGTCACAGCAAACAAAGATCTGTGATACAAAAATTGTGATGTCTACTTCTTAATTTTACTGAGAATACGACACATTTTGTGACTAACCATTCCCCACGCTCTCGTGAGTTATGACACATCACAGAGGTCTGCCGGAATGCGGGTGTCAGTTGAGTTTCGTTCACATTTATTTTTTATGTGCTTTTGTGTAAGTTCTCAAAATCAACGATGGACACTTGGAAACATAAATTCGGTCGATTGGTCGTCTCTTAAGAGTCCTCTAAACGTTTCACCCTCAAATGCGCGACAGTTGGTCACCTCGCTTAAGTCATTGTCCACTTCCCCTTCACAAAAGCTTACACCGACAACCATTTGCGTTACTACAAGAGCAATCATGTCGAACTTTTTGCATCGCCCTTGACTGTACTTGCATCAATTAGAACGCACATTTTAAATATTCGCCAACCTTCAGGGCGTTCATTATTTTAAAAAAATGGTAATATTTCGGCGAAATATGCATGCAAGCTATGAATTTCATAATCCGTACCGTCAATGCCCGTTCGCCAAACACAATGCCATCCCACAGTTGATACGGCAACCACAATAATCGCATAGAAACGATAGGCAAACGGACAATGCTCGCAGCAAGGACTGCACTCATCGCACCCACTAAATTCCAAAGCCCACCGAATGCACTCGAATGACATCGCAAGCCTGCGAGCGTTTTCAAGGAATTGCCAATAAACTAGAGCATATGGCTTCACTTGATGGCATTACGTAATTGAAAAACAGTTCACCAGAAACAGTCACCTCATCCCGAACGCAACTGCGCTGCCCGGTGCTGGGTCCGATCGACAGGCGCCCGCACAAAACCTATTTGCGTCCAGCGTACTCTTTATTTCGGTTCAATCAGTCGGCTAGTACGAATTCATCCCATCGCTGCCATCGAATAATTAGTTCCCACCGCCCCGCCGGACATATGCACACTATGCCGCCGCAGGACGGTTAAATGATTTTACAAATTCCCAATTGAATATCAATAGCGGATAGCTGTGCTGCACATCATCGACGGCACCGCTTCAGCCGTCGGCAATCAATTTAATGAGCACTTCTGCGTAAATAGCGCTCAATAAATAAACGATTCTAGCCTCTTCTTCGAATGGGCGCACACAGTGGGCCTGGAGCATCCTTTTCAATTAAGCCCGTGTCCGGGCAGGACGCATGGGATATCCGGTGGACGCCGCCAACGCCGCTGCAGTGCAACTTTTAAGGTAATTAAAAAACGCAATCACCGTTCTTGGTCCTAATTAAAAGTGAAGCCGGCTTGTGTTATTGTAGTTTTTTTGTTTTTTTAATCATTTCGCTGCACTTTTTGTGACGTGGCTTTTAGACGAGCGAATGAATGCATTTTCAACCACGTGACACTGAATGGAGCGCTGTCTTTCAGCCGATGGCAGGGATATGCTGGCAGCGAGGCGGGACATCTGTTGGTTTTATGGGTCGGCCGAGGGATTCAATTTTTGGCTGGCTGGAGTGAGGATTAGATGGAAAATTCAACTGTGAGAGGTTGAATTTTTTCGGTGAACACAGGTGAAATATTGAATGGAGGCGGACATTGGCATGGCCGATGGAAGGCATTCATCAGGGTGACTGTCTGTCTTTTCATGTGTTGGTGGATCTTTTTGTACCTGTCTGTGCACACAGATTACGGATGAGCCTCTAGTCAATCGGGAGTGATTTTAATGAACGCTGAGAACTGGTGCTCTTTTGAACTGATTTGATTGCTGCCGGGCGGATCATGTGCATTGCGGGAGGCACTAATCTCGTCAGTAACTCGCAAGATATTGATTTACGTTAACTGGGGAAACGTGCCAATGAAAATTGCCCATGTCGGCGGGACACTCAGCAGAACCCAACGAGGCAAATGCGAGCATTGCAGGTCGTTGAGTTACTGTGGCTTCGCTTATCTGCTGTGGGTGCAGGTGGTCTGTTAAGTCCGCGGTTCTGTGCGATCAGAACCGTGCTGGGGAGGAAATGAATTGAGACTCTGGAGGGCTAAAGGTTAGTGTCTAATATTTTATAACCCACCAGAAGCCATGTTGACAGGCAAGCCCAACCCAGAAAACGTACTAGGATTGTTGTATAATTCTGCGTGGCTTAAGGATTAAAAGTAGGTGTCATTCCATTTCCACGCTGTTGTAAGTGAGCTATGGCCACAAAGAAAACCATGTTCGACATCGTACGCAGAAGCGAGAAATCTCTGTGGCTAGCACATAGAATCCTTCTCGCGATCAGAAAGAGAGACTTTCTTTTTCGACTATGGAGACGATTCCCGTGCACGGATATGCACAACGAATATAAAGTTTGGAGAAACCATGTAACCCTGCTGATACGGTCTGCTTAGAGCAATTATTACAAGGCAAAATTTAATTGTGCCCGATCATCTAGATCGGAAGCAGGGGTTCGAGATATCGGACTAAACAAAACTAACACACGACCTAACGTTGATGGCATAAGTGCCGATGAGTTAAATGTTTCTCTGCAACACCCCACAATGTGCATTCGCATTTAGTAATAAACAATCAAGAAAATGGGTTTGAAATAGTAAGAGTGGATACATACCCTGTCGGTTGCGCATTATTTTCCATAAAGACAAAGTCTGTGGAACTGGACAATGTTCACCTTGACTTTATAAAAATATTGCTTCCTACTACGATTCCTTATATAAGACACATTTTTAACAACATAATCATGACTTTGTCACTTTGACAATTGTTGCAGTTCCTAAGAAAACAAGCCCTCCCGAGCATCGGCCGATTACTATTCTCTCGTTTTCGTCGAAAGTGTTCGAAACTATTGTCAGTCGAGGGATTACAGATCACATTCAAGGACAAAATCGAATAAACCCAATGCAATCAGGATGTCTTAGTGGTAGCCCGTGGCGTTGTGGGTACGTGCGTCGACCCCAACCTCGACGTCGTAGGTTCGATTCCAGCTCTGAGCGACAGAAATAATTTTCACGGCCCCACCTCTTTCGAGTCACTGACAATGCTCAAAGAGTATTTTCTGTCTAGAAAAAGCTTCTCAAACTTGGCCGTTCGGATTCGGCGTAAAACTGTAGGTCCCTTCCACCCGTGAGAGAACAATAGCACGCACAACACTATTGGTTGCTGAGAAGCTAGGCCCTGGTCCTCTATGGGCTGTAGCGCCATCCATATTATATTATAATCAGGATTTCTTAAAGGACATAGCTGTGCTGCAGCTTTACTAAAAGTAACAGGCGCTATAAGATAAGACCAGATTACTAACTTCACTTGAATTTCCTAAAGCAGTCGACAGTGTTGGCACAAGGGAGTATCTCAAGGTTCTATTCTCTGTCCGTTATTGTTTTCAATGTTCATTAATGGTCTTCCTACAGTTTTGTCTTATTGCAATTCCCACATGTTTGCAGATATTATTCAAATCTCCCTAAGGTATGATTGAAGATATGTGTTCGATTCCGAACTGGGAACCAAAGTCATTCCATTCTCAAAACACTATCCCACACTTTCAAACTATCCGCCCATAAAATTAAACTATGTTGTAGTCGAATATGTTACCTGTGTAAAAGATCTTGGCATCATGTGTAACAGTGAACTAACATGCACTGAATATAAAGTCAGTAAAGTGTCGATCGGTGTATGCGTCCCTTAGAGGTTTGTCAATTAATACTCCCTACCAGTGTCAAACTACAACTAGCTAAAGCACTCACAGTGCCTCTGTTAACCTACGGGTGTGAGTTGTTCGCTGACTGTGATAATGTCTCACATGTCATCACATGTGAAAATTGGTAAAAGCAATCAACGCGACTGCACGGTACGTCGGATTCCCTCGGATGTGAATTAGAAGCATTTTTCAAATACAGATCATGCACACTAATCTTTCAAATCATGCATAATGTTATATTGTAAGGCCCCCAGTCCTGCTCTATGGCGCAGAGACATGGACGCTATTGAAAGCGGATGAAGAAGCTCTTGGTTGTTTTGAGAGAAAAGTTCTGCGTACGATCCTTGGTCCTGTTTGCGTTGATGGCGTTTGGAGGAGAAGGTTCAACCACGAACTATACGGGCTGTACAGCGGCATGCACCTAGTTAAGCGTCTTCGGATCCAACGCTTAAGATGGCTAGGTCATGTAGAGCGGATGGACACCACAGCTCCGGCCCGAAGAGACTTCGACACTGAGCCATTGGGATAGTGCAACAGGTGACGTCCTCACACTAGATGGCGCACACAAGTGGAAAAGGACCTCAACCAACTTGGTGTGCCCAACTGGAGGCAGCTGGCGAAAGATCCTGCTGGCTGGAGAGGCATGTTGGTTGAGGCCCAGGTTCACCCCGGACTGTAGCGCCAATCAAAGAAGAAGAACAAGTAAGAGCTGTAGTATAAAAGAGTATTACATTCTTAATGTACAGAGTTATTAAGAAAATAAGAAATTAAATACAAATAAAATGAAATAAATCTCTGGAGAGCTAGAAGTGCTATGGCGGTTGGGTGTCTGATATTTTATAACTCCCCAGAAGATGTGTAGACGAGGAAGCCCAATCTGGAAAACATCACTACAATATTCTGCGTGATTGAAGGAAAAAAAAAACAGGTGTCATGCTGACGAACCATGCTTTATCAAGTGCACAAAGCACTCAACACCTTGCTCCAAGCTAGAAACGCCCATAAGGAGATCAGCGCAGCCATGTGCCTAGCTGCCTATCTTCTAGAGTGTCACTCTTGTTTAGTCCCCGATCACTTCCAAAAAGCACAACGGCAACGTACATCTCGACAACATGACAACATCGGCCACCATCCTCCGGGAATTCAACATCCTTCCTAGCGACACTGACCGCCTAATACCCCAGGCTATCTTCGAGAAGAAATTCTCGATCAGCATTCCCTCCAGATCGGACTGGATGTCTGATAGGCAGAAGTTGGATGATCCTCTAAGTATTTTCACAGACGGATCGAAGATTAACGAAGGGATGGGTGCGAGATCTCAACATTACTATCTCCTTGAAGCTCCCTGATTACTGTAGCGTTTTTCAGGCAGAAATCAATGCAAGTCAACGTGATATCAAAAAGGGACATCACCATCTGTTCCGACAGTCTGTCCGCCATTAAATCATGTTTTACCCAAAAACAACCCTTAATTGTCTTAATTGGCTGTCTCTTAACGAGATGGCTGAGCATTTTCACATTCCAGCCATGTGGGTGCCGGGCCACTGTGACATACCAGGAATCTGCAAAGCCGATGAACTCGTCAGGTGTTGTACAACCTCACCCCTATCAATAGCAGGGGTACCACCTTCCATGCCGATCGCTACAGCCTACAATCCTGTAAGGATTTACACTAGAACAGACCACCTGCCTTAAAACAAAACAAATCTGGCAATCACTGTCACTCAGTCTACTTAGACTCAGCAAGCACTCATTAAGGACTCTTATAGGAGTCATAACCGGGCACTGTGCAATTGGCACCCATGCTCGCATGGGGGGTGCCCCACATAATGATTTCTGCAGAAGCTGCATGGATGAAGAGGAGGAAGAAACCACTCATCAACTACTCTGCTCGTGCAGCGCTCTGGCTTGTCGAAGGTTCTTACACCTGGGGGCCTACTACTTCAATAACCTCAATGAGCTAAGCAGTGCCTGCGTAGGCCGGCAAAATCGTTTCACTAGAGGCACTGGTTCCGATGTTAGGAGACGTCAAACCGCTTGGTGTCACAATGGGCCTACTCTGGCCTTAGTGTGGCTTCCCTTAGCAGGCAGCCACTACAACCTAACCTAGCCTAACGTTCATGTTTCTGGTTGGCCTTTGAAATGCTTTGTCGAGTTCATTCGAAAGCCTGGATAGTCGGGTATCTCTGGAATTCTCTACCGTTCATATCCACCCTCCCAGCAGTTGTGACCGGGAGGCAATGGCAGGGTCTAATCCTCGTCCTGAACAAGACTTCGACGCTGTCTTAAGTTTGCAATCAATAAGATCGATTATCGAGGGGACTTCGGAAGGACTTTGCACGCTTCGATCTAAAACCTAGAAAATACAGTCCAGCGTATCCGGTGTCCAAGAAACTGACTCTTGAACTGCGTGTGTGGCCAGTACGGCGCTGAAAGTATGGTAGCTCTAGAACCTAGTCATCGGTGCCTCTCTTCGGAAGAGTCTACGAAGTGTGCTCCTTCCTCCATTGTCTGAAGTGGACCTGGCGATCAACCAATGGGGCTATCCAGTAAGAGCGATCAATGACATCGACTTCGTCTACTTGAACAAACGAAAGTGGCTTAGGCAAGTAGACGCAGCGAGTGCTCCTTTTCCATAAGCCTGCGCCTGCCACAATGCAGCAGTGGAGTTGATGAATCTGCGGGCCAAAGGCAAGTTGCCCATTCGACAGACATGGCGTTGAACTCCTAGATGCCTTTTTAGACACGTGCCGCTGTGCATCACATACAGTCCGTGCACAACTTTTCAGCGAACGTCCATAAACTATTCATTTCTCCTCTCAAGCCTCCCAAATAATCGCCTCCATTGTCCGTCCATCAGCCAAAGCGGATTGTTTTAATCCCGACTCCCGCATGCACAAGCACTGCTGCAAGCCACAAATGTTACCAAGTAAATAAACCGATTCTGAACGGGGAGGCTTTTACGAGCACCTACAAATGTGCACTCAAAGCGATTAAAAAGAATGTGTTCGTCATTTAGAGGCCACGGTCCACGAGCTTGCACTGGAACCTGATTAACCCGAGTAAAAAAGCACACACACTCCGCGATGAGCTGTTTCGTCGGATGCGCTGGATCCCACTTCAGAGGAGCACTACTTTTTCTGCACATCCGCCGAGTGAACTCTGAAGTGGTCACTCCACTCGCAGTCAGCTGAGTGAATGGCCCAGTGGCCGTTCGCATGAATAGAAGGATAATGTCAACAAAAGGACATCATTACAGTAATTCGCAAGCAATAAGTGATTTCCGAAGCACTCAAGGGAGGATTAACTTTTGCCCCAGTCGAACGTTGATTGCTGAATGCGTCGCATCAAAGGACAGGCCATCCCCTGTGGCATTTCGCGTCACACTACCGTGGCACGGACGTTGAAGAGTCGACAATTTCGAAAATTAGCCTTTCATCTCACGAACATGTCGCCCATTAGTCAGGCGCAGTCAGGTGGCCAGCAGGGATGGGCGCAAAAGGAGCAGTCACCTGCTTCAATTAATGCATTCTCGTTACGGGCCAACCAGTTTCCATACTCACTCCTCCTCTCGAGGGATCAGAATTTATCCATTCTCTTGTGCGCCCGACACAGAAGTGGAGCGGTCATGTCCTGCTCCCCCGCCCCAACTGAGGCAATGGGTTTCCACTTCCACCGGAGCCCTGGGAAGTCCGACGGCGGGAGGGGCCCAGAACAAGCCAAGATACGAGCACACAAACACAACAACAAAAAAAAAACCAAGTCGACAGGAGAAAATATTTTTCTAATTTTTCAGGACACTCGCAGTGGGAGCGCTGTGTTTCACGAGAAAAGTTCAGGGGGACAAGGCAAAACGGAAAAGAAATCTCACACGGCAGGAATTAGTCCACCACCGGTGGTGGGCGTGTTCCTAATGAAATGATTCATATCCGGATTTCGTTTCGGCAGTCGAACTCGGGGCCAGAAGCTCAGATCGGAAAAAAAATACCATTGGCTGCCCGAAATGGATACGAAATTCGATTGCGAGTGGTCGCTTCCTTGTTCTGCTCCTGATGCTGGGCGGACAATTTATGTATCTGTGCTGCCTTTTTTTTCTTTTGTGTCTTAACGGGTTGGGGGATGTTCTGGTTTTTTTTGGGGGGGAAACGAACTCCCACTGGGAGGCTGGAAAATCGATAGCTGCACACAAGAAGTTGAAGCTTTTGTTGCTGAAACTGCAGTAGGTGTAAATTTCAGTACATGCCAGGCGGGGGCTGCTTGAAGTGAGTTTTTAGATCCCTATAGTGGCTTCTGGGGATAGATGACATTCGTGTGCAAGGCTGCACTGGAAGTCGCCTGCATCGGAAAATGAATGTCAACAGAAAGATGAAAGCCTTCGGAAGATGGGTGTTTTTTTATTTTTTTTGTGAAAGACTCATTTTTGCACAAGTTGTTCTGCAGTAGAGTCACTTCTTTGAATCAGATAATCAACGGCAACAGAATGAGCTACAGAGAAGTCAACTTTCCGTAGAACCAGACTACAGGGTGTTTTTATGAAAGAATCCCTTTTGAACAAGTTGTTTATGAAACTAATGTTCCATCAGAGATACGACTTGCGCTTTTCTTTGAATGAAAAGTGTAAGATTTCATCTCGTCGTTGAGGTAACCAAGTGGCTGATTTGTTTGCAGAGTACACTGGGTGTCCTAGGTATCCGTCTCTCTCGGCTCAAAAGTCACTTGACACAAAAGAAAAAATTCGAGTTATCGAAGATTTACTTAACAACATCGTGATGGTCGACCGGAACCCAGAAAATTGTACACGAGTACCAGTCAATTATTTATGAGTCCCAAAGGCTAAAAAAAAAACAGTGATTTTGAAAACATATGCGTCCCAACATAGGTTTTAAAAAACACAATGCCTCCTGGTTTTTACGTTTTTTTGAGGTTTTATTACTGCACTGAAGCACAGGCTTCACAAGCATAGGCCTGTGCATCCAGGGCAAAGTTGTTGATTGCTCTCAACTTGGCGAGATGCCAGCAACGATCCCTGTAAATGCACAGTTCAAGTTGACATACAGCCTCCTCGCGGCGCCCTCTGAATAACCTCTACTGCAGCCGCTTAGAGGTGAACTAATGTATGCAGTGAGCCCTTGTCCGTGGGCTTAAACCAGGACCCGGTCCTCCAGGTTCGGGGGTTTCGCGTGGGGTTAACTTCCCCACCGTGTAAAATATACTCTAGTTCAGAGACGGCAACAAGCCTCGGATACGGATGACCCTACTGCTGATGACCATGGACAACGAAACAAGGACAACGATTTTCGGTTCTGCACGTGGAATGTGAGGTCACTTAACAGACCCCGTGCAGCCGATGAACTTGCGGAGGCCCTAGAAGCCTATAAGGCTGACATCACCGCCATCCAGGAGTAGCGATGGGATGGGCCGGGCAAAAAGAGGATGAAAAACTGCGACATATATTACGGCGATTGCTAAAAAGAACTTGTTTGGATGCGGTTTTGTTGTTCGAGGCAGACTTAGGCAAGAAGTCTTAAGTTTAAGATACATAAGAGAGCGCCTCACAACAATCCGCATCAAGGCAACACTCAGCAACATCAGCCTAATTTGCGCCCACGCCCCAACGGAGGACTAAGACAATGATAGCAAGGACGACTTCTATGATCTCCTAGAAAAGAACATACATGCCCCAGCTACGCCACCAAGATCATTCTAAGAGATTTTAATGCAAAGCTGGGCAAGGAGGAAATCTTTGCTAGAGTCGTCGGAAAACAGCCTACACGTCCGACAATGGACTCAGGCTGTTGGACTTCGTGACGGGGCGAAACCTCACTGTAGCCAGCACGCGGTTCCCTCACCTCAACATTCACAAAGGGACCTGGCGGTCCCCTGATCAATCA
This sequence comes from Eristalis arbustorum, assembly GCA_916610145.1. Taxonomy (NCBI): domain Eukaryota; kingdom Metazoa; phylum Arthropoda; class Insecta; order Diptera; family Syrphidae; genus Eristalis; species Eristalis arbustorum. Next base: position 23,694,947 of record OU744320.1, on the reverse strand, counting down.
ACTGTCCAGATTGATCACATTGCGATCGACGTCAGACACTCCTCCAGTGTCCTCGATGTCCGAGCGTTCCGTGGTGCTAACATCGACTCGGATCATTACCTTGTTGTAGCCAAGGTCAGAACTAGGATATCGATTGTACAACGGAGTAGAGCAAGACCCAAACAAGTTTGACGGAAAGCTACAATCGCAATCGACCGCTGGGAACTTTTCCAATCGAGTCGCAGAATAACTCTTGCCAACCGCTGTTTCTTTGGGCTCAAGAGGCAATTGAGTAGCAGAGCGCTCTCCCGAAAGACCAAGCTCACATTATAAACCTTCATCATCCCTGTCCTGCTGTATGGCGCGGAAGCTTGGACTATCTCAAGAGCGGATGAAGACGCACTTGGTCTCTTCGAGAGAAATGTTCTGCGTTCAATCGTTGGTCCTATTTGCGTTGAAGGTTCCTGGAGTAGAAGATTCAATCACGAATTGTACAGGTTGTACAGCGACATGAGTCTAGTCAGGCGTCTACGGATTCAACGCCTAAGATGGCATGTTGAGCGCATGGACAACACTGCGCCAGCTTGAAGAGTCTTCAACTCCGAGCCAGTGGGACAAGGCAATAGAGGACGACCACGAACCCGATGGCGCACTGAAGTGGAGAAGGACCTCAACCAACTTGGAGGCAGCTGGCTAAAGATCGTTGCCAGCTGGAGAGGATTTTTGACCGAGGCCCAGGTTCACCCCGGACTGTAGCGCCACAACGGGTCCATTGTACCATCTGGCATCAACCAACCAATTCCTTCGGTCGACCAGCAAGCGCTTCTGTAGTGAATTGCCAACATTATCAGGTCTCACCACATCAGCGCCGAAGACATGCCACCTGATCCAAGCAAAGGCGGGTCAGTGACAGAGGAAGTGCTCTGCCGTGTGTCGTCTCTTGACAGGAGTCGCAGAAGGTTTCTCCTCTTAAGCCAAGCACATTTAAGTGTTTGGCAAAGGTGTAGTGGCCCGCTATTCGGTAAGTCGTGAGCAGTCTTTTCTATCAAGGGACAACAATAATGCCGGGGAGTTCTTACAGAAGTTAGGGAGCAAACGCTTGGTCTATCTACATTCTGGAGAGTCATGCTCTCGGGAGGTCAAAGCCTTAATGAAAGCCTTAGCCACAGACGCAGGTAGTCCGAGCACATGGTTCTGAGAAAGTTTTCTTCGTCCTGTCAGAGAGGACTTGCATTCGCAATAAAGCACAGCCTGGTTGTCACTACACACACAGATGCGTCTACCCGTCCACATGCTCTTCACAATATGGTTTGTTGCCATGAGGATCGCTCTGGCTTCCGCTTGGGAAACCGACGCAAATTTACCTAATGAGGTGAACAGTCTAGTATTCTAAAGCTCCGGACCCTTCATTAGCTTTGGACCACCCATGATTCCTTTCCTGGCTGGAAGTCTGGGTGCAGTACTAGTATGTGCTCAGGCATTTCAAATGAAGGCGTTGCATAGGTAATTTTGTGCATGAAAAAATGAGTCAAATCTAAAAGTCTCCGAGTCAGGCTAACAAAAATGAGTCCTTTTGACTCTATAGTCAACAATGGTCGGTCGGTGGGTCGGTTGTATCAACATGACATGACATTTTTAAAAGCACACGGACGGAATGCCTGTAATGGAGTGTCTGACGTAGGTTGACTCAGCGAAGTGGGGATGTGCCGGGTAGTCCGCATTGATTGAAAGCGCACTGTATGCAGAAGTGCGAAGAGGGTCAACTTTGAGGTCTCTGACAAGTGTGGTAAGACTGAGGAGTACGATTGCAACCACCACCCCTAAATCAAAACACAAACGCTTCACGAACATACGCGCCTTGGCTCGTGATGTGTCATTACCGGCCACTGCCTGCTGGTAGACCATACACTTGTGATTTCTGCGGAATCATTGATTGGTTCCATGGCCCACCTACTGTGCTATAGTCCGCTTCTATCCGCCCTCAGGTTCAGAATGAGGCAACAGCAGCACCCCTTGATGTCTCTTTGTTCTGGCCGGTGGTTAGCCCAGATGAACAAAATGCTGATCTATTAGGTGGTCTTGCAGGACTCACTTCGTGTGGCATTTGAATTCCTCCTTCTCTCAATTTCAGACGTGTGCATCTACCCTCTTGAGTAAGCCCTACAAGTGCTATGATTTCCGCCCCCCAACACACGTGTGTAGCGGTAGCAATTCCACCCCCGATATCTTGATGACCCTTCTCCGAGTGGTACCAATTAGCACTATTAGGCCAAAAACCCCATAAGCACTCCCACAACTAAGTGACCATCAAGTCGAGCACCCTTGAGGTAGGGGAGACCATCATTCATCCGGAAGTCCCTGCACCCTCATCGAAGGCAATAAAAGCAAAAGTCTCAAGCATACCCAAATATTCCAGGCGCCCACTTGACCGGGCATTATGGACCAACCGCAGGTAATAAAGCATCCCCATCTCCTTCGAACCATTTGAAGTCAATGCCATTTCCGAAAATCGAAATAAGCAACAAATTTTGATTGATACTGCCGCTCGGACGTGAATAAATTCTCCTCGGAAGATTAATCTGATGCTATCATCACCCGAGAGTGCAATTTACAGCGCCGGCACCATCGCCCACGGTCGACCGGGCACTGTTCTGCTATGTAAAACACTTATAATGAGATCACAAAACAAAAGGTTAACTCGGCCATAAATATTCGTGCACCTTTCGTCGTTCCCCGGGCCCTAAGCGGCCTGGGCGTCCTTGCGTTTGACGGCGACTGCTGGTGTTGTTGCCCCCGCCACTTTAGAGTTTTATTAACACTCCATTAAATGGGAGTCGGTCAGGGGTCGGTCGGGTGGGTCCAAGTGGCGGCATCATTCACCGGATATATATGGCGGTTGTAGCGTGTCGAAGTTAATACTCGTAAATCACCGGAACCGACCACTTGACCCTTGTTAAATGGCTTTGGAAGGGCTTAATTTTATTGGCAGATTATTGCCAAGCCCCGTGCAACCCTTTGGTCTGGAGGCGGAGCGCCGTTACATCAATATCATTTGTTCCGCTATTCGGCGGAGACGATTGCATACAAATTGGAAGGGATAATGGCTTTCCGTTTGTAAGACACTTCCCAATTCGAACTGTCTCCCGGAGGCCTGTCGCCATTCATCAGCGGCCTTGCGGAGGACGGGGATAGACTGTCTCCTTTCGTGATAACCCCGTGAGTCTGGGGGGGGGGGGGGGGGAACTAATTTCTCAGAATCAGGAAGTGCTCGTATTTAAGCGAAGCAAAAGGAAAAATCCCCCTCGCCAGTGATCATCATTATCAGCGGAGCCTCGGGGGTGGCGAAAAAATGCAACAATGACCAGAGAGTTGAGAGTGGTCTGCCAGCAGAAAAGCGTAACGAAGGAGAATAATCTCTTCGCTAGAAAACACTTTAATCCCCAGATCATCAATCACTTAAGTGCTTCGGAGCTTTATCCACACTCCCGGCCAACGATTGAGAAGCATCAGCGGGTGGGTGTCGGGGAAGGAGGTCTTTCTTAAATGCATTCAGCACTCGTACGAATCGGAATTTCTGCGCCATCCGGACCGGTTGCACCGTCCAGTGTGTGTGTGTGTTGATCTGATGTGTTTGCCTGTGCTCCGTTATTGTGCAGTCTTCCACCGCCACACCACCACCCCCCCTCGACGAAACTCAAACTTGAACCGGAAGTGTGCACTCGCAGAGTTTCTTTTCACATCCTTCCCCACATCGTGTGTCATTTAACTTTTCCCATGGAAAAGATGAGACATGCTGCTGAAAGTGCCCATCCTTGGCCACACACACCGCCACATCTCATGGTTATTCGAGAAATATTTTCCATTCACTGTCGGCAATAATGTTCTAGATGATAGAAGGGACCTTGCTGACAATGACAGTTAGCTGGTTTGGTGATGAGCAGCAAATGTGTGGAAACTTGCGTTGGGATTTATTCCCAGTCAGCAGGATGCCTTCATTGAAAGACGACGAGCTAGTGTACATGTATGTAACTCCGTACACCCATGCATTGAACACACAACAATGGTCGGTCGGTCGGTGGGTGGGTCCGTCGGTGGGTCGGTTGTATCAAGATGACATTTTTATAAGCACACGGACGGAATGCCTGTGATGGAGTGTCTGACGTAGGTCGACTCAGCGAAGTGGGGGTGTGCCGGGGAGGTCCGCGTTGATTGAAAGTACGAAAAGGGTCAACTTTAAGGGCTGAGAGGTGTTTTGACACTCTCTTGATGTGGTGTTGCTCTGACAAGTGTTGTTCAATAGAAATTGTTGACAATGTCGTTTCACATGTTACCTAACCTAACTTTGACGCCATTTGGCAGAAGTCCGGCTGAAGGACGCTGTTACCCTTTTCTATGTGTGATCAGTTTAAGCAATACGGTGACTGTGGCCCGGGTCAATTTCCGACATGAACTTCTTCTTGTTCTTTGATTGGCGTTACAGTCCGGGGTGAACCTGGACCTCAACCGACATGTCTCACCAGCCAACACGATCTGTCGCCAGCTGCGCAAACCAAGTTGGTTAAGGTCCTTTTCCACTTGTGTGCGCCATTTCGTGCGAGGACGTCCTCTGTTGCGCTGTAACAATGGCTCGGAATCGAAGACTCTTCGGGCCGGAGTTGTGGTGACCATCCACTTTACATGCCTTAAGCATTGGATCCGAAGACGCTTAACTTGGTGCATGCCGCTGTACAGCCTGTACAGTTGGTTGAATCTTCTCCTCCAGACACCATCAACGCAAACAGGACTAAAGATTGCACGCAGAACTTTTCTCTCAAGACAACCAAGAGCTTCTTCATCCGCTTTCAATAGGGTCCATGACTCTGCGCCATAGACCAGGACTGGGATGATCAGAGTTGTATGTAAAGTTAGCTTGGTGTTTCGAGAGATCTCTGTCACTCAATTGCCTCTTGAGCCCAAAGAAGCAGCGATAGGCAAGAGTAATTCTGCGCTTAATCTCGGTACTGGTGTTAATGTCCTAGGGTAAACGAAGTCCCTGACTACCTCAAAGTTTTTGCTGCCCATTATGACGTTCGATGTTGTGCGTCCTACCGTAATGACAACATGGACCTTCTTTGGCTCTGGTTTCCCGCTAGACTCATTTTAGCCGCTTCCGCTTCAATGTCAGCAAACGCCTTGTTGACTGCTCGCTGTGTTCGCCCAATCACGTCAATGTCATCCGCGTAAGCAAGCAGTTGAACGGACTTTTGGAAGATCGTGCCACGGGTGTTGGCGTGTGAGTTTCGCACGATCTTCTCAAGTATGATGTTAAAGTAGTGACATGACAGCGCGTTGCCTTCTCTAAAACCCTTCTTGAAGGTCTCGGTGAATTCGTTACCGACCTTGATGGAGCAGCGAGAGTTCTCCATCGTCATCCTGCACCTGACGAGCTTGGCGGGAATGTCAATACTAGACATGACGCTAGTCTCTATGCACGCAGTCATAGGGCCTTGAAATCGACAAATAGGTGGTGGGTGTCGGTCTGCATATTTTGAGTCAGGATCTGCTGTGAATATTTGGTCGATGGTGGACTTCCCAGCTATGAAACACTGATGAGGGCCTATCAGGTTATTGACAAATGGTTTCAGGCGTTCACACAAAGCGGCAGAAAGTATCTTGTAAGCGATGTTGAGGAGGCCGATCTCTCGATAGTTGGCGCAGTCAAAGGGGTGTCCTTTCTTGTGCACCGGACACACGACGCAGGGTTCCACTCATCGGGCATGCTTTCCTCCCACCATATCTTACAGATGAGCTAGGGCATGCGCCCAACCACATCATCTCCGCTGACAATCCGTTCACTACAGCAGCTTTGGAGACTTCGTCTAAGTCGGAGGAACGGAATTCTGGTTCCTCGTCGACCTCATTGAGTGAAACATTCTGGCTGACGACGCCGTTTAACAGTGTACAGATTGTCTATGATTTTTCCAAGTTCCAAGCATCGACTGAGATTCTACCGATGTACCGACATGAACATCAATCCTAGTTCACCGCTCGAATCATTGGGCATGCCCAGAGTATATACTTATCTCGAAGAAGATACTTTCAAAAACCATTTTGTTGTAAACCCTTTCAATCGCGCGATGCACACTATAAATGGTTACCACACCAAGTTCCACCTCAGACTGCAGCGCCACCCGAACTGTACCCGACTTGCCTGGCATTGAGGTCTTCGAATGAGAGTTTCCAACGTTCTATCGGTTGCAAGACGATAACATGTTAATGCTCCACGTGATGAAATTAATTGTGGCCATATTCTTGAAAGCCAAACGGCTGCAATGTATAGTGATGGGCATAATCGAATAATTTTAAGAATCGAGACTTTAGTAATCGAGAAATTTTAATAATCGAATGATCACTCGAATGACTACTAATCACTCGAGTGACTAACTAATTACAAACTACTAACACAAGATAACTCGATAATTGTCTTACCTCAGCGCAAGAACAAGTAACAAATAGTTCTCGTCGATAAATACTCATCAGGAACGTAGAATGAACATCGGAATGAAAGAAAAACGCAAGGGAAAAGAACTCAAGTATTACCCCACTACTCGGTGCATTAATAAAAACATCAGCAACAACAGTGGGTCCAGAAGTGTTGCTTTCGAAGCTGTTTTATTTGTTTCCACCTCACCGAATCGTTTAAAAACAACTTGTCGCAAATCACTTTCGTTCTCCTCATGTTCCTGATCAGTAGCTCTCGACAAGAATTTTTTGTTACTCGTTCTCGAGCTGTTGATACATTAATCGAGTTCTCTTGTGTTTGTAGTTAGAAGCCATGCGAGTGGTTAGTAGTCACTCAAGTGATTGATTGAGAATCGAGAGTCGATTATCACTCGAGATATCATTCGAATGCGCCCATCACTAATAATGAAAACTGCTTCTATTTACTAGCTTCATCGGAAAGTTCAACGACCCATGTTAGCACGGAAGTTGAAAATGTTCGAGTCAAGTCAGTCAGATCCATGCGACGGCCCCC